>LOJH01000910.1:0-35831 GCA_001685095.1 Ellobius talpinus | reverse complement strand
CTGTGGGGTACCAGGCAGGACAGAAACCCCAACAAGCCAGCCCCTCATGTTACAGCATATAAGTTTGCATCTGGCCTTTTGCTTAATATTTTCCCTCGAAATGAAAATACGACTATGGTATTCATTAGTGAACTTGCCATATTAGAGAAAAATATTTACAGTGAATGGTTTTGATAAAATTCAACACGCATTCACATTTAACTCATAGAAAAAACAGAAATATGATTGATAATTAATAAATTCTTAATATAGTCTGTGAAAAGCAAGGTTTTTGTACACCCATGTTTAAATATGTAATGTTTAGTGCATTCTTGTGCAATTGGGATGAGGCAAGGAGACTGACTAGCTTTACTTCATCCAGAATTTTACCGGAGTTCTCTCTAGCACAATAAACAGATAAATAAGCTCATACTTATAACGATGTAATAATCTTACTTTTCATAGGCAGCATGATTTTGTTAACAGAAACATCCTCAAATATGTGCCCGCATTATTAGAATGTAGAAATGAACTTAGAAAGACTGCCACAATAGTGAAGTACCTAATGGTACTTTTATGTTCCTAGACTATAAAATGAAAGAATGAAAAGATAACACACTAGTATTGAAATATGAAGCTCTTTTATTAGAGCTAAGGAAGTTTTTGCTTGATATTTATCAGAAACATTTTAAATATTATTGATAACTTCTTGAGTAGAAACTTTGGGGGGTGATATGTCAAGATAGGGTTTCTCTGTGTAGCAGTCCTAGCTATCCTGAAACTCACTCTGTAGACCAGGCTGGCCTTGAACTCAAAGAGCCACCTGCCTCTTGTGTAGACATTTTTAAGATGTTAGTTCTTCTTATATTTATCTACAGAGCTGATGAAATTTGTAGAAAGCCCCCAGCAGATTTATCCTATAAGTATTATGGGAAAGCTTATCTAATATTTATGTGGAAATGCAAACTTAAATGGAAAAGTATGTATATAGCTAAAATAATCTCATTGCAGAACCAGGTGAGGAATGGATTGTGTTTTGTAGCAAGCCACGTGTGAAGCAACAGCTGACAAGACAGTATGGTGCTGGTATGTGCTTGCACAAGCTGATCACATGATCCCAGGAACAGGATACACATTTATGGATGCTTGATTTGGGCCAACGGCAGAGCTCTGGCACAGGAAGATGTTAAGTCTTTTGTTCAATTACAGAACATTGTTGATTCTCTAACATCCTAGTGAAGTCTGACTTTCACCATACATCTTCCTTGAAAATCTAGTGGCGGTGACTCGTGTCTAAATATTAATAATTCTGGAAGATAATTTAGGAGAATTTCCTTATTACCTAGAGAATTACTTTGTTATCTGGAAAGCATTCAATTTTAGAAGAAAACTGAGTTTCATTAAAATTAAGAATTTATGTGTAACTTTTGATACTAGAAAGATTAAAACACAAGCCATAGAGTGAGTGATGTTTCAATTTTCAGAGCCAACAAAATGTCACCATAAAGCTCCATTAGGAGTGCCCATACACCGATATAAAAAGATATATAGAACAAATATATCTTTTAGAATACTAGACTGATGGAAAACAGGCATGTGATTTGGTAGGCCCTTCCTAATGAAATACAAACGACCACGAACCTGTAGAAAGGTGTCTGACCTCATTAGTAATCAGGGAAATGCTAATTTTAAGTACAAGGAACTGTCACTCCACACATTTTTCTGTTGATTTGAGTGAGAACGGTCTCCAGAGCGTTATGTGTTCAAATACTTGGCCCACAGTTGGTGGAACTATTTGGGAAGGATTAGACATGGTCGTGATGGCAGAAGTATGTCACTGGGGAAGGGTTTTGAGGTTTCAAAAGACTTGCACCATTCCCAATGTGCTCTCTCCACCCCCTCCTTGTAAATAAAGATGTGAGGACTTCAGTGTTCCTGCCACCATGTCTTTGTGCCACCATCATAGACTCTAACACTTTGAAACTATAAACCTAATAAAAGGTTTTATTTTTTATTTTTAAATAAGTTGTCTCAGTCATGACATTTTGTCCTAGCAATAAAAAAATGACCAATTCAATATCAAAATGGTAAAACAACAGCAGCAACAAATAAAACAAGGTAATAATAGCAAATAGAGTTGATGTGGAGCAACTGTGTCAGCTTACAAGAATGTTCTAGCTGGACGGTGGTGGCGCATGCCTTTAACCCCAGCACTCGGGAGGCAGAGGCAGGCAGATCTCTGTGAGTTTGAGGAGAGCCTGGTCTACAAGAGCGAGTTCCAGGACAGGCTCTAAAAACTACAGTGAAAGCCTATCTCAAAAAACAAAACAAAACAAAAGAATGTTCTGGAAAACACTCAGGCAAGACTCACTTAAGTTGTGGCTACCCTATTGTTCAGCTGCTCAGCTCCTAAGTTTATGACAATAGACTTTGCACTGAAGAACATGTGGAACTATACTCACAACACTGCTTGGAAGAGCCCCAGGTATGTCTTTAAGTAGTGGCATGGGTAACAATAAGTGTGTATATTACATACAGCTACCCCAGACTGCCAAAGAATCAAGGAATCCAGACATAAAAGGCATAATTTCCTTTAGTAAAAGCCCAAGAAGGAAGAACAACTAATCCACAGTGTTAGAAAGGCGTTGTCTTTGAGGGAGGGATGGGCTGGCTATGTGGGAGAGAGAAGGCACTCAGCTTCTGTTGCCACTGTCACAAACCACCGCTGTTAGCAGCTCCACAGGAACCAGCTTTTCTTCAGTGCCATTGGCCAGGAGCCCTGATCAGGGTGTGGTCAGGGCGCATTCACTCTGGAGACCCTCAACAGAACTGGTTTCCTTGCCTTTGCCAGCCCTGGAGGTTGCCAGTTTTCCATGGCTAGTTTTTCTTCCCTCATATTTAGGAACCAGTGACTTTGGAGTTAGCCCTCATGCTGCCATGTGTCTGGTTCCCCATTTCCTTTAAGGACCACCATGATTGCATTGGAACCACCTGGGTAATTCAGGATAATTGCCTTATTTCAAAGTCAGCTGATTAATAACCTTAATTAATTCCCAGTTGCCACACGCAATGTAACGTATTCACAGAGCCTGGGGATTTAGATGTGACATCTTGGGGGCCCAGTGTTCTATCCACCCCAAGAGCCATGAGGACTCTGAACTTTCTGTCTTGTTTTTATTTTATTTTTTAAAATAATCTGAATTGGCAATGATTCCCATTGCCCATTGCTAGGCCTTATTTCACTGGTAAACTGGAACAATTCTTTCTAGCTTTCTAGAAATACAAGTTTGGAGTCTAGGGTGGCAACAGAAATGTGTTTCATGCCCTGTGCTGTGTTGATGATAGAGGCTGGTGGCACTTTCTCTTCTGCCACCAGTGTGCTGATGTCCTAGTGAGACAATGAAGTGGACCCACTGTGCTTGGCTTCCTTCTGAAAGTGTCAAGGGTGCTCCCCCGAGCTCCCAAGTTGCCTTGCAAGCTGACAACCTTCTCTCTAATGCATCCCGAAAGCATTTCATGCTTCTCACCCTGGAATGGGGAGTCACTAGATTCCCTAAGATTCCGTCATACAGTGTTGACTCTTAATTTTGCTTTAATTGTGTAAGATAGACATCAGCTCAAAAGCCAGTTTTCCCCTGTTCTTATTTTAGTGGTGAAAATAAAATTTCAGCACAAGCAGCCATTTAACAATGTCTTTGCCACCTCGTCTGTTGGAGCAGACTCTCCCCAAGATGACTTGGGGAAGGTATGTTGTGATTTCAGCATGCCAAGCACACATCCATGTGTTATGGAGACATGGCGCATACGGATATTAGGGAAAAAACAGATTAGATTATTAGGACAAGTGCATTTCGAGTATGTTCCTTTCTTTCAAGTGTGTGTGTGTGTGGATTTCCCTCTTCCCAGTTCTAGCAGAAAAGAATTATAACTACATTTTTGACTGACTGGCTTGTTTCTTTTCTACCATGTCACCTTGTTCCCCTTTGAGTGAGATTTGACTCCTGGGTTGAAGAAAGCAAAGTCCTTAGTCCTATTGGAGCAAACTGTTTCTTACTACATCACAGTGTTATCTGCTCACCTTCATTGTGAGCTTGATTTACTTTTCTGCCCTCTTCATTTATTTTTGTGGCCTTTAGGTTACTTCTGGGCATGAGCTTTGGTTCACCTCCTCCCTCTGAAGTCCTACATGATGACTTAAACGCAGGTAGACCACGCAGCTGTTTGCCCTGTGCGAGCGGCAACGTGGGTAAACAAGGGAATCTGTTTGCTTCGCTGTTACAGATCAAAACCCTACAGCCATTGTACTCCACACTGTGAATTCTGTGCCCTGTGTCTAAGGGCGCCACGGTCTCTACACAATCAGTCCTTCGGGATTCTGAGAGAAATTAAGTGAATGTGAGTGGTCCTATCAATGGCATTTTAAGAACATGGTGCTCTTCAAGAACAGAAATCAGAGTCAGTAAAATCCAGGCTTTATCATTAAATGAATCAGAGGCCAGGTAACAGCAGGAGACCATGCCCAGTCTGTTGAAAACTAACAGAGAAACTTTCAAATATGAGAAAGGGACAAGACAACACAAAGAGTGACCAAGATGAATGAAACCAAACGATCATAGTGAATTTGCAGGACAGAGAAGTATGCTACCTAGAGGTGGCTCACTGGATACTAAGAAGAAGCAGACAGAACCAGCCAGGGGTTCTGTCTAGTTATGTGAACCACAAGAGACTTCAGCAGTACTAGCAAGGACCAAGAGTAAAGGAGAAAACAGCAACAGAGACCAAGAGATTGTTAGGGAAACATGTGGAGTAGGAGAAAAAGGCCTAAAATATGGCTAATCAAAGATATCGACAGTTGTTACAGGAAGAATGGAAAATAGTATAGTAAATGAATAATTGAGAATTCTTACCAGTTACTTAGCATAAATCCTCAGTAGTTCAACATAAATCGAGCAGAATAAATATTGGACAGAATAGCTATAAAGCATCAAAGACAATGAAAGGATCTTAAAAGCAGCCAGAGAACACTATATATTATCTGCAGAATATGATATTTAGACTTTCCAACATTAGCAATAGAATATAACAAAATAATATATTCTACATTCTGCAAAAGAAAACCCTCAATTTACACAGGAAATCTCTAGAGAACAGCTCCAGGTAAATTAAATAACAATCACCTTGATTTGAGACAATCCAAAGGGCAGCGATTCCCAAAAGGGAAGCGATCACAGGGACAGTCTGAGATCCTGGGAAGAATTACATAAAGTAATTAAGAGTGGATGAGGGGTCAGAGCTTAAATGTTCTAAGTTCATGGGATTATTGGGAGGAGAATAGTAATACAAATCCACTTTGAATTTTGGTAATTTACTATCCACTGAAAGAGAAAATGGAAAGTGTATGTGTGTGTGTGGAGGGGGACCTCTTAATCTTAAAAAAGGAATAGAGGGCAATTTGAAAAGAGAAACAGAAATAGCCACACAGGGCTGGTGAGGTGGTGCA
The DNA here is from genome assembly GCA_001685095.1 of Ellobius talpinus. Classification (NCBI taxonomy): domain Eukaryota; kingdom Metazoa; phylum Chordata; class Mammalia; order Rodentia; family Cricetidae; genus Ellobius; species Ellobius talpinus. The sequence continues at coordinate 30,352 of LOJH01000910.1, read as the reverse complement.
GGGCATAAAGGTGCTTCATGCACAAGCCTGGTGACTCAGAGCCCATTTAAAATGGATGGAGATTACTAACTCTGCAGACTTGTCCTGTGACCCTGCACCAATGCCTGGCATACATACCCTACACACACATCACACATATACACAGAAATGAATTTTGTTTTGTTTTGTTTTTTGAGACAGGGTTTCTCTGTGTAACAGTTCTAGTTTTCCTGGAACTAGTTCTTGTAGACCAGGCTGGCCTCGAACTCACAAAATAGATCTGCCTGCTTCTGTCTCCCGAGTGCTGGGATGCAGGATCAAAACTGAATTTTTCAAGTAGCAGGGTAATGGGGGCTGGGAAGTTGCCTCAGCTTAAGAGCTCTGGCTGCTCTTCCAGAGTAGCTAGGTTCAATTCTCAGCACCCACATGGCAGCTCACAACTGTCTGTAACTCCTGTGCCAGGGCATCTGAGACCCTCACAAAGACACACATGCAGGCAAAATACCAATGTATATAAAATAAAAATAAATAAATTATTTGAAAAAAAGAAAGCAGCATGGCAATAGAAAATGTGGTAAGATGATAGGCACAAACCTAAATATAACTGATCACTATAAATGGAAATTAATTTCTGGTGAGAAAACAAAGACATCACATTAGAAATTTAAAGTATGCTAAATTGTTTTAAAGGTTGCTTAGCAGCTAAGGACAGGGTTGTAGACAAGTGTTATCCCAGCACTGGGGAGACCGAGGCAAGAGGATTATGAGTTAGAGACAAGCCTGGGATCTAGATTGAAATTGCCCGAAACAGACAAATGATAACACCAAACATAAAGATTCATAGAACTTGAATTAAAAGGTGTCTAAACAAATTCCAATAAAGTTTGAGATTACTGGATTAACTTTAGAAAAGAGCATTACCAAGAAAAATGATTCATCACATGACCAAATATCCCATTGTTAGAGGCTGGTGTTGTTTTACATTGTAGCATGTTTTGCAAATTTATTCAACAAAGACAGCAAGAACCTTCCAGACAAGTCTCATTTAGGATTTGGAATTCTGGGATTTTTCTTTTAGTAAGTGATGGGAGAGGGAGGGACCTTATCAGTATTGTGGAGGATGGGAGCAATGCATAGCAGTTTGGCTCAATGGGCATAGGAGAACAGTCTGCCGGTTCAGAATACATGTCCTTTCAAGGGCACGTGAAGCATGTTATCATCTAACATGCAGTGACAAGTCTCAGTCAGTTTCAGGTGTCATTACCTCATGAGCACATCTTCTGAACACAGGGAAGTTTACCACAAAGCAGTAACATAGGCTACCTGAAAGAAACCATTAAGAAATAGGATTGTCCCCAGTGTCTGTGAGGGTTTGGTTCCAAGACCTCTGTAGATAAGAAAATCTAGAGATTCCCAAGCAGATACATGAGATTGTACAGTATTTTGACATAGCCTACACACATTTTTCAGTATGCTTCGAATGTTACCTTCTACAATGTAAGCACTATATAGACAGTTGTTAGACGTTTAGGGAATAATGGAGTCTGTTCATGTTTACTACAGACACAATTTCATTGCTCAATTTTTTTAATTTATGTTGGCTGAGCTTGCATATGCAAGACTCACCCATGTGAGAGGCCGACTGCATACTCCAGTAAATCATGTATCTCAGAGAAAGTCCAAGGTGTTTAGGATCACATCATAATAAGTTATGTGGTAGAGCTCTATAACTAAGTTTACAGACTTTCATGCTTAGAAAACAGAAAAACTGAAAATTAACAAACTAAGCCTCTAGTTTTAGAAACTGGAAGGGTGGGGTAGTATAGACCCCAAGAAAATAGGAAGAGTAAAGATAATGGTATAAATAAAAGGATTAGAAAACAAATGTACAACAAAGACCCAAAACACCCAACATTGATTGTTTACAAATGGTAGTTCTCTTAATAGACAGTCAATATGTCATAAAAGAAGACAGGATAGGTGTTATGGTTTGAATCTGAAATGCCTCCACGTTTATGCTTTGAAATGCATATTCCCTCTGGTGGTAGTGTTTGGGAGGTTGTATAACCCTTGCATATGCTATGTGGTCGGCAGAAACGGGTCCCCAGGGGGAGCCTGTTGATAGCCTTAGCCCAGCTGCTAGTCCTGGCCTCACTCTGCTTCCTGGTCTATCATGGTGTGGAAAATTCCACCACATTCTCTGCTCTTCCCGGCAGAGCTGTTCAGCCGTGCTTCCCTAGCCCAAGGGGCAAAATCTCCCCAAACCAGGATGCCAAATACATCCTTCCTCTCTGGGGTTGTTTTGTTCTGGTACTTGGTCCCAGTGAGCTGAAAGCAAGTAGTACAGTAAGTGAGGACCAAGAGAAGGGCAGGTGGAAAGTGCTCTGGTCACTGTGGTGGGTCAGCTTGTCATTGTCACCTTGCCAAAGGCAGTGTCTCAAGTGCTGTGTGGGAATGGCTGAGAGGGCCCAGATGGAGAGAGCAGCCCACGTGCACAGGTGATCTCGCGATCTGGAGGGTCTAAGTGTCAAACTTGAGAGCAGGTGGTCCGGTGATCTGGGCTGAGATGAGGTGTGCACAGCCCAGGAACTGAAGGAAGTAGGAGAACCCCAAGAAACTCTGGCTTTCCGTTTGTAATGGGTTTAACTGGGAACCTGGAAGGAAAAAAGCGGGCGAAAAGAATGGTGCTTACAAGCTCGAATCTGGACGACTGTTCTGACCCCCTCCGGGACTCTCCGTCTGGATTGTTGGCTGGCCTTTTAGCTTCTGCCCGCCCCGCAACAAGCCTCCTCACATTCCTTCTTGGATAACCGGGAAAGCCTCTGGTTGGCGGGAGGTACCATGCAGCATCTCTGCTACAGCCAAAGTCTGTGGTTCCTCCTCACCGCCCTTCCACTAACCTCACCGTGCGCTACTTTTCTTTGTGCTTGTTTTCTATGTCTCTCTCTGTTCCTCCCCCCTTCCCTTTCTCCCTCTTTGTCACATCTCTCTTCTATTTCTCTTATGCCTCAAACATTTTTAAGTTTTTATCACCAAACAGGCCCAGAGCAGAATTAGGCTCTAGTCTCTATCACAGCTCCCCAGCACGGAGCTGTGAATGTGGACCCAGACAACAGTCAATCAAACAACCAATAGGTCTCTGTTCCATTGGAAACTGGGGAAACTGACATTTGAATCACATCTCATATTCATTTTCCTTTTGGTTCTTTTCAGCCACTTAAAATTGTAAAGTATGTGCATTGTGCCATACACACAGGCAGCAAGGCCAGGGTCTTGGCTTTACTGATCTCAGGAATAGGATCCTAACGAAAATAAACACAGGCCAAATGTTACTCTTAACCTCGCATAGCTCTGTCCCTGAGTGCACTGCAGAGGCTGCCAGGCTGCCAGCATGAGCAGCAGGTGGGAGTGGCAGAATGAGGAGGAAGGAAAGCTGGGCCCTGAAGGAGGCATCCTTTCCGCTGCCCCTTGACGGTAGTGGGTTTCACAGAGCTCCAATTAGACACCCTGTGGAGTCACCGCTGTGGAGTAACCTCTGTGGAATCACCCCTGGCTCACTTAAAGCCTCTGTCTTGCCATCTGTTGTCTGATGCTGAGAGACACTGGACTTTGCCAGGAGGCAGACTCTTCATCAACCTGGATTCCAATGAAGATTCTCAGGAGCATTTAGGACCCTTGTCATAGGCTGTGGAACGGGGCAAGGAGACGTGCACATGAGCTGTTCTGTGTGAGGCTTTTCAGGGGCCAAGGAATACCACAAAGTCACACCGTGCAACAAACCTTGGTCCTGGTCTCATGCTTGGGGTCAAGTCAGGGAGGGACAGGGTGTTTCCCCCTCGCCTGTTTTCCCTACATGATGCTCAGGTTGACGTTAAAATGTAATCCATTTCTAATCTGGAAAACCAGGTAGGTGCTTCTTCAGCAAGAGATTCATGAGCTAAAAATGGGAAGTCCCTGCTTCAAGCTCCTGGGAAGACACATTCATGTGGACCTGTTTCTGTCCTTTATATCTAACGCAACCCAGCTTGAACACCAAAAAAATGGCCTCTACCTTTCCAGCCTCAGTGTTCAATTTCTCATTCTCCCTCTTTCCTTCCTTCTAAGATTTAGCAAGAGGCCGAGGAATTGAAATATGAATTGATTGTGCAAAACAAGCTAAAGTCTGCCTTGGGGCAATATTCGGATTTTTCATTTATTTCCCTTAACATCTTTGCAGTCCTTGAGTGTGTGTATAAAGGAGAGGAGCCCTAATTTATCACAGGGAGCACTGGAGACACTGGGCTTTGTCTTTGTCTTCTAATGATTAGATGGTATTGTCATTTAGAGGTGGGGCCTGAGGGCTAAGGAAGCCCATTTAGGACCCCAGCTCAGGCTAGTGGGCTTTTTATGATACGAAAGCATCTCTCTCCCCTTCTCCCCACAGGCTCTCAGTGAAAGAAGGTTGAAAAACTGGATTAAGATTCCAGCTCGACTATTTGCTAACTTTATTACTGCCTCTCCTCCCACTCTGTGTGTATGCACACACGGGTGCGTGTCTCCCTGCTTAACCTCTTGGAAAGCCAGGCAGAGCAGCCTATTCTTTGAAATGGTGACAATTAATAACTTTTAATTTGTAGGGCTCTTGAGAGGTCACTGGGAGATAATTAACAGAAAAGTGCTTTATGACTTTGAACAACGTTTCTAGAGTGTTCTCCAGATCACCCAATGCTCCCTGGTGCTTCCCAGAGGCTGTATTTGAGAAGATACTGAAGCTAAGGAAGAAAGCCAAATGATGCTTTGGTTCCAGTGATCCTCTGTCCCTGAATTTCTCCCAGGGGATCTGCCCTTGGTGAGAAAATCTCTCCTTTTCTCAAACTCAGCTATTGTCTGCAAATTCCTAGGTCCTTCTCTTACATATGCTGACCAGCAACTTTTAAGCTCCCCCACTCTTACTTCCCAGCAGCTCTGGAATTTGGGCTCCTGTATTATTATTAAAGTGTTTCTTGGGTGAATATATACATGCATGCACTGTACTCTCTCTGTCTCTCTCTCCCCCTTCTCTCTCCTCCCTCCACTCTGTGTGTGTGTGTGTTTAGACTACAAATTCTTTGAGCTATCATTTACTCAATACCAAGCCAGTTCTGAACCCGTAGTAAATAACCGATAAGTATTTCTTTATGGAAAGTTAAGTTGGGCCATGTAAATTGCCTAGCTTTGAGTTTTTCTTTCCCAGGTCTCTGAGCATCTCATAGGCTAGGATGCACTCTGAGTTTGTTCTGTCTAGGGCTAGTTTGCTGGGGTTGTTATCAGAACCTTCGCATGTTTAAGTAGCTGCTCTTCTCTTTTCTGCCAACTGCACAGTATGCCTGGTCCCCAAGGGAAATCAAGGCTGATGGAAAGCTTCCAGAGTGGGTCCCCTGTTCCATCCTACAGCTGATAAGAGAGGCCCATCTCCAGATATTTTGATAGGCACCTGTGGGCCTCTCAAATTAGATATTGCTACAGGATTTGTGGTGTGTGTGTGTGTGTGTGTTGAATTAAACGGGTCCCCTCTACCAGTAGAGAAGGTCAGCTTCCTTTTCTGGCTACTGAATAATAACATTCAGTCCAAGTATCTCATGCAGCAAGTGAGAAGAAATAGATGTGCAAATGTTTTCCCAATAAAGAAATTGAATTTGTGGATGTTGAATTCCTGGTGGCAATGTGTGTTAAGAACAACTCGTGCCACTGAGGAAAAAGATTTAAGAAGAGGCGGGAGGGCTGGGGGGAGGCCAGTGGTTAAGAGCATGTGCTGCTCTTTCTGAGGACCTGACTTTGACTCTCAGCACCCGTACCTGCAGCTCACAGTTGCCTGTAATCCCAGCTCTAGAAGGCCTGGCACCCAAGGCACTGACATTCATGGCGTATATCCACACACACTCGTCATAAAAAGAATTTTAAAGATCTGAGAGCATCGGAGACCATCTCCTGGAAAAGTTAATCACAACTAGGTTACACAGGAGCTGTCTCGGACAGTGGACTATTGGGCTAACCCTCATGATTGCTTTCATCCATGTCTCTATGAAATGTGATTATCTGTGAGTGGTTTGGGATCCAGGTTCTGGGTCACAAACATGCAGGGGATCTGTTTTGTGTGTGTGTGTGTGTGTGTGTTAGAGTGAGAAATTGGTTAATACAACACAATCTGAATACCAATGGTATTTTTATAAATTACATTTACTTACTTTGTATGTGTGTATGTGTAGAAGTCAAGAATTGGTCCTCTGTTTGTACCATGTGGGTCTTAAGAATAGAACTTGGGTAATCAGGTTCTGTAGCAAACACCTTTATGTACAGATGTACGTTGCTCAGATGAAAGTCTAGCAATTTATTCCTAATGAACCAGATTTAAATATTTTAGAGTTTGTTGGCTGAACAATTTATTTGCAACCACGTGGCTCTGCCATTGTGAATGAGTGTGATTGTGTCCCAATGAAACTTTGTTGATTAAAGCAAGTGATAGACTGTTTTGGACCAGAGTTTGTTGACTCCTTTTCTCAGATCTAGGCTAGGTCTTTAGGGAACATGGTGCTGTGTTTGTGAAACTCAACTTTAGGTCCTTTAGCACAATGGCCTGGCATGAAACAGGCAACCCACATATTCTAAGTTAGATTGGATCCAGAGACATTGTGCTTATGGAAAACTATCCAAGAAAGTGATAGAGTGGGCAGGCTTAGTGAGGAGTAGGGAAACAACAGAATTTGGGATAGAAAATATTTATGGCTAAAGAATTTGAGATAATTAAGGTAAAAGTCTATTTAAGTTTGTTAAATTTTGTTGAACTCCTTAGTAAAAGTTTTCAAATTCACACTAAACATGTGTGTATGCATGGAGGGAAGAGATGGAGAGATGGGAAGAGAGAGAAGAAGAAAAACGAAGAATACAGAGAGGAGCTTTATCGATTTTACACATGACCTCAGCCAAATCCTGAGAAGTAACTGGTTTTATATAAAGCTTGTCTGGGACTATAAATGCAAAGAAGCCAATAAGATTTCTTTGAGCTGGTCACCTTGTCAGTGTCTGTCAAGTGTGCTTCAGTCGACTGAATTGCCCAGACTAAATAACCAGGTCTTTGCACTGGCAAGCCCCTCTTCACAGCTGGTCTCTTCACAGAGACCAGAATGAACTAGGTAGAGGAGATATGTGTTTCCTCTGTAGCTCTAGCCTTGACGGCCAGGACAAAACCATGTTAGTAATGAGTGCCTGAGAGCCCCTGGCAAGCCGCTGGCAAGTCAAGAAGTGGAGACCTATAGCTCCTGCATCATAACCTCAAAAATGATCAAATAACCACAGGAAGGGGTGCAGAGAGATGACTAACAGAGAACAGCTTAGGGGCAATCGCAGACCATGTGACGAAATTGTACAAAGAGGTCATTCTTGCATAGAGATGCACATAGCTAGGCCAGATGTACACTTCTCCCTCTCTTGGTCAATGCCTCTGCCTCATTGCTAACCCTCTTACCACCCACTTACATATAGTATCTTCTATTGGGACTAGCCATTCTCTTGAGTCAGGGGCTTGGGATTCCTAAATTCTGCCATCCTGGTTCTATAGAAATGGCCAAGTGTGTGAACGGCTGTTAGACACAAGCTTCTGGGGCTTCAGATAGATTTGAGCCTGGGAGCAGCTAGTTGGCAGATTGTCTTCCAGAAGCCTACAGGCTCCTTGAAGACCATTTGGAGAATTGTCTGGTCAAGCTGGAGACTTTACTGTGATGGTCCTTGGATTCAAAGAGGCCCCAGAGTTTCCTGTTAAGGAAAGCCATGTTGCTGAGCAGTGGGTCATTCTACCTTATGGGATGTCAATGATGTGTTATTATAAAGAGCTTGTTGGCATAAAAAGGACTCCACCTCTGGCACCGCAGCAGGGAAAGGATTTTAAAGTTTTAATGGAAAACTAAAATTGCTCAAGACAATTGAGACCGTTCCCTCTTCCCCACCTGTGACTTTGAAATGGAATTTCTTTCAGGCAGTAAAAGCTATTGTTTACCGGGGACAGAACATGCAGAGGTGTGCCTTTTAATGCTTCTGCTAGAAGTCTTCTGCGTACAATTGTTAATGCCAGTCCTTCGGGAAATCTGCTTCTGCATTCACGTGTCCCGTATTGTCTTTCCTTTACCCTCCTCCTTGCGGCAGAGTAGCAACCCTCCTGCCATTAGCAAGATGTCCATTATACTGCCATTAAAAAAGCCATAGTCAGTGCGAGGAATGACTCATGTCATGGAGGACTTAATAATTCACTGTAATAAAAGTATAAAGTTTTATGATAAACCACTCTCAGGGGAGTTAAATATAATCCTTAGCAGGTCACACACTGACTACAAAGCTTACATTTGTAATGGTAATTTGAATTTACTACATCGCCTTTAGTTTTTAAGCGTTTGTGTGTCATTAGACCTTATAAATTGATTTATATGTTCCAACTCCAGTATAATTCTGCCTAAAAGTACAATAAATTTTATGGATTGGAGATATGGCATCTAAAACATTTTAATAAAATTATTATTCTAAATTCATTTAAATGGCATTGACAAAGGTTGCAACAAAGATGCCAATGATTCAGAAGTGTCATGGACCACATGAGGAGGATGTGGCAGATTCAGGGGTCTTTGCCGCATGTCCTTCTCCAAGGTCCCTTGTCAGCAGACAGGGAGCCCCTGTTGCTCCGGAAAGGGTGTCTACTGCAGTGTGCCTGCGCGGGATATCAAAGCTCTGAGAAGTTTACTGGTGGTGGGTTTGTAGACGACAGTGACAGGATCAAGACTTCAGCACAGAGGGTTGTTCTATTATTATTTGTCAAAATGAATGGAATTTTCTTTCTTTCCAAGGAGACCCAAAGAAGTGTGTTCAAGCAGGCCGCCTTCCCAGTAGGAAACAAAACCCGGTACTCAGTCCTTGATGGGTTTTCTTCTTCCATCTCTGAAGGGAAGGCTTTGAAAAAGAGTAGGAGAGAAGAGACTAGGAAAGGAAAGACGCAGCAGAGGAAAGTGGGTTGTAAGAAGAGGAAGCGGGACAGGCCTTGGGTGTTCTGGGCTGCCCTGCCGGGTCCTCAGCTTTTACTCTTCTCACTTGCATTTTGGAGGGACGTGTCTGGACCACATGCTCCCTGGACCTTTATTATCAGAAAAAAGGGTCAAATAAACCAGATTATGAAAAATGAAAACCAAGACCCTCAAAAAGAAAACTCTTGTTTACTTCATGAGATCGCATTCAAGTGATACACACGGCCAGCCCAGGAGAGAAAGGGGAAGCTCCTGCCGCCGCCTCCATGTCCCTCACTAACTTCATTTGTTTTCTCTTTGATATTCTTTCAGCTATTAGGTCAGGGAGGAATTAGTATTAATTATATTTTTCTTCCGACTTTGTAGATTTAGGGGCCACTGCCCCTGAGCTCCTGTTGTATAAAAACTTTTGATTCCGTTTGGCAGCAGACTTAAGGGGCAGGAAGACAGCCCTAGCCTCCTGGAAACACACTTGACACTTTCCCCAAAGTATGGAACTTCAGTGTGGAACTTCAGAACCCTTTTTTCTAACCCTGTGGATAGCCTGTCTGACAGACAATGCCATTCGGATGTCCCGCCCTCTCAATGGACACTTTGTATCCTCCACACTTGCTCAGTAGAAAAATTACCCCAGGTTGGGTTAGCTTTTCCCTAGGACAGAAGAAAGCTTGAAAGAACTCAGTGGGTTTGGTGGTTTGAAAGAGAATGGCCTCCATAGGCCCATATATTGGAAAACTTGATCCTGACTGGTAAGGGAGAGGGGGCGTGGCCTTGGAGGAGGTGTGTCACTGGGAGTGGGCTGTGAAGGTTCTAAAATTCATCATCTTGTGCCCCCTCCCCACTTGTGTTTGCGAACGGAGATGAGGGCCCAGCTGCTTCTTCAGTGCCTTGCCGGCTGCCATGCTCCCTGCCACGGTGATCATGGATTCAGCCTCTGGAACCATGAGCTCCAAATGAAAGCTTTCTTTTGTAAGTTGTTTCGGTCATGGTGTTTTGCCCCAGCAACTGAAAAGTAACTGAGACAGTGGGTGTGCCACCGCTAAACGATGCAGGCAGCAGTGTAGGTTGAGGTGCAGTTTATTGGAAATGCATTTGGAGTTTCTTGGGAAATGATTCCTACAAATGTTTTCACTCCTGATGTGGTGCAGATTGTAACCCCAGCTGAGAACATTTAAATCGGAACAAGAAACCCCCACAGCACAGTGATGGCTTGTGGGAAGGAGGAACTAGGGAGGGTCCACCTGCTCCAACAGCTTGTGGCTTGAGCCCAACTAGGCCTGCATAGGGCAGAGTGAAGTGCTGCCCGGCAGCAACTGAAAGCTGGGTTCTCTGTTTTCTCCACTCTCCATGTTACCCAATCATGACATCCCTGGGGAACCGGAGCTATCATCCTTGGAGAGGCTGATGAATAGCCAAATTTGGCAATCTCTCATCCGGTATGGTTTGTGCAGAAGATAACTTTCAGGATGATATGGCCGGTGGTGTTTCTGATGGGCATGGCCCTCATCCTCCTGTTATTTCCTCAGAGCAGGGACTCTCCAGGAATCCCTATTTGAAATGCAAATGACCCTGAGAAAGGGAATAGCTCTTTTACCAGTCATTAACAACAGGGTGAGAATGAGTTCCATGGGAATTTAGGAGGCTAACAATTGGGGTCCTAAATTAGGGAGACATAGGAGAGAGGGATTTTGATGAGTGGGGTTTCTTTAGGGCAGAGTCCACCAAAAGGGGACCAAAGAGAAGAAGGAGAAGCTAGGCAGGGACAACAAGACTAATGGAGATTGTAGAGGCTACAGGGGTGTGGTCCTCCGGGAACAGTCACTTGCAGACTTTGCCCCACAGTTATCCTTCAAGTGACATGAGCAATTCAAAAAGTTTTGTCCCTAGGATTTTGTCCTAAAGTCTTAAAATATTTTTGGAAATTCTTTTGCCCGCTAGTAATTGGCCTTGAGCCAATAAATCAAAAATCTGAAATTTATTGAGCATGTATGAGAAACAGGAAAGCAGGCAAAATATTTTCATATATGCTGCCCTTTGTTTATTCTTATGAATGACCTGGCACATTGAGACACTTTGCTCAGATTAACTACCCTGGTGGTACAGTTTTGGATTTCACTCCCATTTTGTGGCTAAGAAAATTGAAACTTTGAGAGACTGACTTACTAAAGTATTCATCCCTCCTTGTCATGAGCCCACTTTGGTCTCCCCTCCTTAGGTAGCTCCAAAGCAATTCTTTTTGCCTCCCAGTTTTGACTCTGAAGTCAACTCTCCTCATTGCTTACTGTGGAAAACTAGTATCGGGGGAAGTCTGTTCAGCACTCCAGTACAGTAGGCCAAGTAAGTGTCTGTAGAAAGTGAAATGTGGTATACGCAGATGTTCTTGGCATTTTAATTCCAGTCTGCTGGGTCTGGTGCACTTTGTGTCCCCAATTGTCCAGCCAGAGAGACTTCTCAGGTCACTTGAATCTTTGAACATTTTGGAGTGTGGGTTAGAATTTCCTTTTACTAGAACACCAGGCACAAGGGCAAGGGCAGCCTGTGTTATTGCCAGTGTTGCTAGTAATTGGCCACTCCACAAATGCCTAGAATTGGGATTCTGACCCATCATCTTCCCCCAAGTATCACAGAACTTGGCTCTGCAGAAGCAAGGTCGCACACATGCGTAGTACAGAGGTAGTCCATATGTCCTGAGGAGGAAGAGCTGTTGGGGAAAATCCCCTCAGCATCCCCTAGGGAAGAATCTTCAAGCTGGGGCCAGAGGGCCAGAGTCCAGAATATTGGTGGCGGTTTCATGGTTAGTGCTGCTCCTCAGGCTGACGGAATTTCTGCCTGGGGATGGGGTCAGGACCTGGCTTGCTGGGATTTGGAGTCTAGACCAGGCCTGGGGGCTGGGATAGATATAACGGGCTGGGGCCTATGCTTCCAACTTGACAATAAGCAGACTACAGAGTCCTTTGGATTTCACATGTTACACTGATCTAGCCTTGTCTGGGCTTTTCACAGGTACTACCACACTGACGTCAAAGAAATGTTTTCAGTTAATGCTCCTCTTCACTTCCACTTTTCACCAGACTTCCATGAAATTTGCTCCGCATTTCTGTTCTCTTTATGCCCGATTTGTAAGTCCTTGTTGTGATGATTGTTCTCTCTTTAAGAGACAAGCCACACCCACTCCCTACCCCATCCCTACCCCATGCGCTGAGGCAGGCAGGTCTTCCTTCCTGCTTGTAGCCTTAGTCTCTCTCTTTTCTGACTTCCTCTCGGAGAGGCAGCTTCGATCTCCCCCCCCTCGATCTCCCACCTCGATCTCCCCCCTCTCTGCCTCTCTGTTCTCCTCCCTTTCTCCCTTCCCTTCCATAACCACTAATAAATATCCAACCTCACTCTGCATGATGTGCCTACCCGTCTGTCTCTCACCTACTGCTGTCCAGTGGCTTGACCTTTGGTGACCTGCCACGTGGTCTCCTGCGCCGTCCCTGCCTGGGATTGGCTGCTCTCAGGACCCACTGCCCCCTGCCTGCCACCACTTGGGGACCTGCAGTGTTTCTGCTGCCTGCCGCCAATGGGGAACCGCAGCAATTTTTAATAATCCATTACACTTGCTCCCCATAGAATCGGTGGTATATGGACATTTGGACTATCCCTTCCTTTCTAGCCTAGCTAATTCCTAAATGAATGAGTGAATCCAATGATCAGAAGGAGGTGTAACTCCAACAATTTTCCCTCTCAGGCTAGGCTTCGCGTCTCCCATGTAGCTAACAGAAGCATTTCACATGAACATGGATGTCTTTAGATGGTAATGGGTTTAAAAAGTAGGGTGCAACCATTATCTCTCACTATCAGTTTCCTCCTTGACAAAAGAAAGGGTGGAGGTACTGGAGAAGCACTAAGAGCCCGTCCTTTTCCAATTCACTTTCTGCCTGCGGTCTACAAACGTTCATGCACGGTTTTTACAGTCTGACAGTATAAGAAGGGCCTTCTATATAGAATGGGTCTTAATAAATGAGCACCTTTTCTGCTCTATAAATAAAGGGCCCCAAGTGTAATGCTTGTCATTTCTAGTGGGGAGGTCCTGGTGACCCCACAGTTTTTCTGATGACATCCAGAGCTAGGCTTTCATCTAGTCTCTGACCTGAGTCCTACTTGTCTACACATAGCTGTTCCTTAGCCATTTCCACTGCAGCCTTCTGAAGCACTATGAAAGGGATTACATGCTAAGGGAAACCATTGTTTCCACATTTCCCAGCCTGCTCTTCTTCCTTAGTGACCACCTCCACGAAGAGTGCCACACTCCTTGCAATCCACAAATGTGACTTGTTCTTTCTCTTTAAGAAAATAAATAAATAACAACCTTCCCTTCATTTCAAGTCCTGGCACAAACTCAAACGCTTTGAAAGAATGATCCAACCAGGTCCACCCTGCCTACAGTGCTGCCTCTCCTATTGCCTGCCCTTATTAATTAATTATACTTTAATTGCTACTTGAATTCTGGATTCATGGTTCGTTCTCTCTGGTGGGAGGTAGGACTGTCTAAACAACAGGACCGTATCTTATTTGGCTAAAGCATATTCAGAAGTACTCACACTGACTGGATGGAGGAAGAGAAGGAAGGAAGGAGGGATGAAGGGAAGACACTTCAGTAGCCTGTATGTGACTTGGTTTGGGACTGCAAAACTGGCACCCTGTATTACTGTGACTCGGATTTCTGAGCAGAAGCCCAGCATCTGGATCCTGAACACCTGACTCCACCCATGTGTAGAGGGAATGGAACAATCTTAAACCTTTCTTTGGTCCCTCCTATATCTTGTGCTTTCCTGTCTTCTGGCAATGGGGTACCGGAGGCAAATACATGCACAGTTATAGGAGGGAAGTGTGCAGCGGGCGAGCAAGCCTTGATTCTCTCTCCAGCTGACGCATCCTGGGGTTGCAGCCTCCTGGTTCTGCTGGCCAGATGGGTACATTCAACACTTCTTCAGCAAGTGTGGTCAGTGTCCTCTTTTGTTTATCCAAATACATAATTGGACAATAAACGATACCATGGAAAGCCCAGTGTCAGGGGTTTTTATTCCTTGCTGATTTTAAATGAAACTTGCTGCATAGAATGAAAAGAGCCATTAGTAGGAAAGAACTTAAGCCACATTATAAGGGGGAAAAATTGTCCTGCATTTGGTCAGTCTGATGAGGTAAAAAGGATTGTGGGGTAGGGGCAAGCTATTAAGGACGGTAAGGCTTCCTCCAACAATGAGCAGGCATGGGGTGAAGTAAAGAGCCTGTGTGGGTCTGGGAATAATGCATGAATGCAAGCAAAGTGACCAGGCATGAGGACAATTCATTCTTCACAGTTAAAAACACTCCAAATGTCTTCATGCTTCTCCCTCTTTTCCTAACTATGCCTCCCCACCCCTTTGATTCTCTGTCTGTGGAACTTAAAGCATATTTTAGGTGCTTAAAAGAAGCCTTCAACCACTGTTTAACAAGTCAATACTAATTATTGTTTAGCACTGGATTATGGGCCAGATCATGGAATTAAAACAGAGCTGTTAGAACACCTTTGTACCTGGCAAAGAGTTAATGAGCACATGCTGGGGCCTTGTGGAAGCTGCCAAGCTGGTTTCCTATTTTATTTCAGTGTAGCAGGAGCAAAAATCTAATACCTTGTTTTACTTTTATCTGGATGCCCCCTTCCTTCATTAGGAAAATGAGGATGCTTCATTGTAGCCTAAGTTAGAAATGTACTTTTTTATATGATAAAATTGACCACTTATCCAGAAAGTAGGATGAGATATACACTTGAGGAAAACAGCCGCAAATCTGGTGTGGACAAAAGGTATGGATTTCACAACAGAAGGTATGAGACTATGACAGCAGGTGGACATCCGTGTCATGTGTTTGTCTCTCTCTATGTGTGTTTTAATATTTAGATAGCTTATATTTCTGAGAATATAAGGGCAGGATTTCTGCTCTAGATCCAGTCTCTTGGGGTTTCTGGGTTAAATCTACATTGCCATGACAAGACTGGGGAAGGGAAGGAAGCTGGGGGACTGAGGGTGAGGTACAAACAATCTGTTTGCTCTGATTAGATGTCCAGCTGGGATGGTAACTAGACTTTCCATACAACTCAATTCACCAGATCCCCGAGCAACTAAATGGTCACGGCTTTGAGGTCCTGCTGACTGGAGTGGGATTTGAACCAGTGACCTGTAAGCGAGAAATGCTATTTGCTATTGCTCAGTGCATGTGCTCTTCGCTTGACCCTTTCGCCACCCCCCACTGGCTCCTCAAAATTAACATTTAGACGTGTTTGTCACTGAAATTTGGGGCGCGGATGACTGTCCTGCTCCATGTGATGGTCAGGTCCAAGGCTGATTTTAAAATGCTTCAGAAATGCTTGACAGAATGTAGTATTTGTATACATTCTGTGGATTTTTGTTTTCTTACGAGAAAACAAAGCAGGGGGAGATAGTTCATACGTATGTCAAAGGATGTCAGATATACTGAATAGCTTAAAAACTTGCTTTCCATCTCTCTGTTCCTTAAATGTGTTCTCCGGGGATATACAGTTCTGGACGTGTTCTGTAAAAACTGGGATCACACCAAGATGTGAATCGTATGTCCACATAATATATCCATATGGATATGGATGTATTTCTATAACTCTCAGTCGTTAGTTCTAGTATGGGATGGAGATGCAGGGATCAATTATAGATAAACAGAAGGGTACTCTCAGGATCCTCCAATTTACTGGCAGTTTCTCAAGAAGAAACGCTGGTGCTGCTGTAGCTACTGGTATTTAGCTTTGCAGGATTCAGACATGGAGCAATGCTCTACTTGATTATTTGGAAGCAGGAGATGGGGCCAAAGGGAAACTTTTAGTCTTCAGTATTTGCTTTCAGCCTTATAAAGTAAGCTTTCCCACCCGAGGTGTTTAATGGTGTGCTCAGTCTTTTTTTATAGAAGTGTGAATGGGTGCCTTAGGCTAAACTAGCCCCACCTCTCAAACTCAGAGGCTGTGGGAATGATCCCTGCCCTCCAGACCCATCCTTAATTGGCCTATAGTAAAAGAAGCAATTAAAACTAAGAGTCTGATTCATAAAATGTGAGCACAGCATTTAAATGTGTGGTTGGGAGCCACAGGACTTCTTTTCTTCTGAGCCTACCTGTAGTGACCTCACTTTCCTCTTCTCAGGGTCCTAGCGCCCTACATTCTTTCCTGGATTAAGGTCAGACTCAAGAGTGCTCTGTGCTAGAGCCCTGGGTGTTATGTTGTGTTGATCCCTAGGCTTATCCCCTTCCCTGCTTCTTCCCAGGGTCAAAGCTTTGAATCATGATTATTTTGTTGTTGTTGGTTTGATGTGAGCTCACTGTGCATGGTATGAAAACTCAAGTTTGTGTCTAATAAACCAACACCAAGGGAAGGTGCCAGGCCCTGCCAGAGACAAGTTTCAGCAATAGTATGGGAAGAGGGAAGGTCCCCAGAATCCCAACATGTTTAATTGCAATATCAGGGAAACCTTCATTTGTATAATTCCTATTCCCATTTTGCCAGAATTCCTTTTCTCTTCCTACCCACACCTCCATCTCACAATGCTAAGGTCTTAACATTGCTGAAGGCAATTGAACATCACCCATGGGAAGGGGTTTATGAATTTTTTTCCTGATTTATTCTATGACAAACTCTGAGAAACAGAGAGGGTATCTAGGAGGAGACACTAATTAGGGCTTAGAAGTCATACTTTTAAAAGCTCGTCCAGATTCTCTAGCACAGGAGTCCATTTGAGATGTCTTTTAGACAAATGCCCAACTCCAGGGAAGAATTGTAAAAATATGCCCTGGGGAATATTTTCTTAACTGTCTGGGACAAACTAAGCTGAGAAATAATCACTGGGTCCAGCGCTCGGAGTTTGCTTTGTTTAATAAACAATGGTCTTTCCCTTATTAGTTCCTACTGTTTTCATTATATTGCAATCCACGAAGTTTCCATTTGTTCTCCAGAATGGCACACTAGGCCTCATTATCCTAGACTCTTCCTTTTAGCCTCTCACATGGGGTGGGGTGGGGTGGGGGGGCTATTAGGCTCCTCAGTCCTCTACAGGACTGCATCAACACCACACCAAATACCAGGCAGCAAATGACAAAATCCAGTTCTTCTCCCAGATGGCTCCAGATGCATGGCTCTGTGTAGACAGAAACAGCCAGATGGCTGAATGGATTTCTCACTTGCCATCTGGGTGCGTGACATGGTGGAGATGCAGCCAAAGCCTTGAGCCAAAAGAAAATGCCAGCCAAGGAGATGAGGTATTGCTACTTTTCAGGCACCTAATTCTTGCTGGGTGCTACGTGTGACCTTGGTGTAATTTATTCTCTCGGAAACAGGTCACTCCATAGGAGTAAGAACTGTCAACCCCTAGAAATAAAATAAGGGAGGCAGACAGACCCAAAGAGACAAGGAGAGAATGTCTCTTTTGCTTTCTGGCAAGGACAGGCCTTTTTCTGACAGGGTGGGAACAGTGGCACCTTTGGAGAGCCTTTTCCTTCTGGGTCTCTTGAGGTCGGAAAGCCAGAGGCATGACAAAAACACGCTGTGGAAAGGCAAACATCAAGAGGCTTACTGTCTGTCCATCACGGGCATCACTAAATCTTTCTGAATAACCCTGAGCAGTGAATTATGGAAGCATGGAATTGACTTACAGTTTATTTCTAGTAACAGGCAGTTACTATGTCAAACCCGAAACCATTCAGAAAGGCCTATAAAAATATATGACAAAGTAACAGGCTACCTCTCTTTCTTTTTAGCATGTTTATGATTTTAAACTGCATTGAGCTTGTGTTTATAGAAATGAATACAGGGATTTCTTATGTTCTCTCTCTCTCTCTCCGCTGGCTGTGACCGTGGAGTGGTATCCAAGACTTTGGAATGTTTGAACTCCCAACTGGAGTCACCGTTCTGAGAAGAGGCAATTTTATTGATGAGCACACAACTTGGGTTTTCCGGGGAGGCTGAAGTTCTTTTGTGGAAAAGCAGGATAGTTAAGTGACAGTTGTAAAAGAAAACCGTTGGCAGGTTACCTTTCACCCACTCTTCCCCCCAACGCTGTGTGCCACTTACTGAGAAACTGATTGCCGCCTGAGTGGGGCCACGGGACAAATGCTGCTGCAATCCAGGCATAATGCGACACCAAATATAATAAGGTAACATATTGTTAAAAGTCAGTACCCCGAGTCTAACAATACGGTGTCACAGACTCACAAGCATGTAACCATACAATACATAATTGTCATTATGCAGAGAAAAGATCTAATTTTGATAATGCATATTGAGATTGGTTGTGTGCAGAGTGCCTATGGCTCCAGAAGGTTTGACAGTCCTGAATATCACATAATAGCGTGTAGCCAAGGAACATGGGGTGAAGGCAAGGGAAAGAAGGACTATTCCAGAACACAAGCCCTCCCACTCACAACTTTAATTTAAAAAGAACACGGTTCTGTTCAGACAATGAACATTTTTCCTGAGAAGAGTGATTTGCTCTCTGGTTCCCAAATAAGGAATGCACGTGCGTGGACTCAAGGTTCCTTCTCTCTCAGGTTCCCAGAATGGTCGCACGTGCGTGGACTTGAGGATCCTTCTTTTCTTTTGGGGTACAGGACACTCTTTGGCAGATTGAAATACTCCAGGATCTTTGACTCATAAGAACTTGGGTTTGGGTTTAAATTCTAAAGAAAGTAAGCCGAAGCAAGTAAATTTTGAGGCATCACATTTGCTTTGCCTCATATTTCCTCGATCCTAGGAAATACTTCCAAGGCAGTTTGAGGTACCTATGGTCAGCATGCTTCTTGCAATCTGTTGCACAATTAGTATATGTTCTTTACTTTTTCTTCCTAAAAAGCTGCTTCTGAAGCAAGTAAATCCTTTGTAGCTAGTGTTGAATTCAAGTTGAAGGTGTGTTGTAGTATAACAGGCTGCTGGCTAACACCACAACATCTGTGGTATCGTGAAGGTCACAGAAGCCCTTTGCACTTGACTTCTCATGTGAAGCTGGCAGAGGGGTTGAGCTCACTTCTGTTTTATATACAAGGAAACAATTAGCCATTGAGTTCTCTTTCCCTCTATAGCTTAAGATATAGCCATCCTTGAATAGATTACCTCAAGGGCAGCTGTAGAGGAAGGAGAGAGAACCTGTTCTCATACTTGGAACTTCGCTGGCATCCATTGGAATGACTCACTAGCACTTGGAGTACCAGGAAACTGCCCCGGCTAGTTTAGATGCAGCTCTCACCTTTGGAAGATTTGAGCATCTCTCACCTCCATCATTCACAGGAGGCTGATTTCCTAACAGGTTCCTGACCACATGCTTCTTAGGTGAGGCCTTCTTGAGGGGAGGATGTTTCTTCTTAGCTCTGCTCTCAAGGCACTAAGCCTCAACAGAGTCTATGGAGATTAAATATGTGTGGAACAAGGGCACAGCATTAAGAAAAAAAAATCAGACCACTGTTTTTTAAAGACTGTGAGGATTCTTGACATCACGAGCTTGCTTCTTAAGTGCATATCACCACTTAGGACAGATTATCTCTTGAGATTTATCCACTTATTCATTTCTTCATCAACTTTTTATTACATGTGGTCCCACCCTTTGAAACATAGAGACAAATAAGAAATCAAGCCTGTATCTTTCAAGAGATAATTAGATGAAAGCACACTGGTGTAACTTTAGAAGAGACAGTGGATGTGTGAGGTTTTCACAAGATGATGGGTGATTATTTTATTATCATTTAATAGTTATCACCCAAGACAGAGCATTTCCATTGTTTTGGGAATGCAGAGAAGGAAAACGATCAACACAAATCACCGGGGAATGCTGTGTGTGTGGTCTCATTCATGTGGAAATGAGGAAGGACATTCCAGGTGAGGTGCCAGGAGAACAAAATGAGTTCTCATGCCACAACTTCTCCCCTTCCAGCAGAAGCAGGAATGCCTGTGCATGAACCACTGTACCTTTAAGTTCTGCCCCCCAAAACCCAACAGAATCACATGGTCACTGAAATATCATGAGACTGAAGAAAAACATGGAATAAATTGTGGTTTAAAACCTGCAATTATTGGAAGCAGAGTTTAAGGGACAGTAACTGAATGGCTGACATGGTGGAGTGTCATCAAAGGAGCGTGTGATACTTAGAAAGAAGTGTGTGTGTGTGTGTGTGTGTGTGTGTGTGTGTGTCCAACACTGTTCAAAATCAGAACTCATGGAAGACGGAACA
The DNA here is from genome assembly GCA_001685095.1 of Ellobius talpinus. Taxonomy (NCBI): domain Eukaryota; kingdom Metazoa; phylum Chordata; class Mammalia; order Rodentia; family Cricetidae; genus Ellobius; species Ellobius talpinus. The sequence continues at coordinate 10,100 of LOJH01000910.1, read as the reverse complement.
CAACCAGGGAACAAAGGGCCTCCAGAGACAGCTGGCCAGGAAAACCCAGTCTCTGTGGAAGAGCAGGGAACCATCTCTCCAGTCCCTCTCCCAGGCGGGGTGATATTGACTTTCTCTTTCATGCACTAACTCCATAAATCCCTCTAACATTCCAGCAAGGGAGGTGCTATTATGTCTACTTTACATGTGAGCGAAACGAGGTGCAAAGAATTTAAGTGACTCTATCCAAATTGGAGAACCAGGTTTCACGTTGGGTTTTATCCAAAGAATTGTTCAAGCCTTAAACCTATGCTTTCCTCCCTCCGCCAACAGCATTGCATTGGCATGTCTGATCACTGCCTGTTGTTCAGGAGATTAGAGCCTGAAAGACAGTAAATACCCACCACCCACATTACCCACACACTTCCAGCTCTGGCCCACCTGCATCTTACCTCCATCACTGAAACGGGAAGCACTGTGCAGGATGGAACAGCAAGTCTCTCTCTCTCAAGGACAGAGCTCAGATAACCCTGGCCCTCTTGGTGCCATTCTTTTTCTGGCCTCGATCTTACATCAGTAGGGGTGAAAAGCACCTGGCTCATAGTCATTGAGCAAGGTTTGCTCCCACCTGATTTCGTTCACACACCTCATAGGCTGTACCTGAAAGAGGGGCCTTAATCATACACCACTAAAGACCTCATCTCTTATGATCCATGTTAGACCTCTTTATCCTCCTCAAGGATGGATTTTAAAATCAAGGCAGCAAAGCCATGAGCTTCCCCTGGAGCCTTTCATAGTTTTTCTCAACATCTTCCATATTATGTTGCAAATATAATATTATATATACACACATAAGCATATATACATACATACATACATACATAAACATGCATTATAAACATACACATCTATGACTGTGGAACTGGGCTCTGGTCCCACCTGTTTTTCCTTAGGCTACACCCATATAAAGCGTACCTGTTTGCTCTGGGTTGGAAAGGGTCAGGCCATTGATTATCTTTCTCAGTGGTAGATTTCTAATCGGAGGTCAGCATAGACTTTGGCTTAAAATAGTATTTGTGGAATGTGGGTGGGACCTATATTTAAATCACACGGTAAGCATGTTCTTTCGGCTTTGCCTTGGTAAGGTATAATGGCAGGATTTTACCTGCAGAGTGTGGTGAAAAGTCTGCATTTGATTCCTTTGACAATCTGATGTCCTGGCAGAATGCACCCCTGACCTGGACAGTCAGGCACAGTGGCCAATGAAAATTGTAAGCCATGGGACTGTATTCAGTGATCGCTGTATGCAAAGTACTAGGCTTTTATATGAAATTTACTCCGCACGAGAACCTGCTTTATTCCTGTTTACACATGGATATACCAAAGTGCAGATGGACAGATGAAATGGCTTGTTTAAAGCCACATGGCGACTGAATGTTGAGAGCCTCAGACAAGTATCAAAATGCTAGACTTCCAGAATGCTTAGAGAAATCGCCCGATCCAGAAGGAAAATAGATACATGCTTCAGTGTTATCTGCTCACACTGGCCCTAGAGAATAACTCCTCAGAGGGATTGGCAGGGGGAGAGGGGAGAGACTATTTTGAGTAGTTTGTGAACTCCTTAGTACCTTTAAGCAGCAAATGACCATTATTCATAATTACCATATGTAGCAAATGACACTATGTGACACGCAGATTATTCTGAACCTCAGATAAACAATAAACATTTTTAGTATAACTGTGTCATAAATACCGTGTACAATATAGTTACACTGCAAAATGATCTGTTGTTTGTGTAAAATTGCAGCTGACCTGTGAGTCCTGTGCCTTACCTGTTAGTGGCAGGGCTGAGGCTGTCTGTTGGTAGATAGGGGTTTCCTTTAACATCCATGACTCCTTGATAGCACCACACAAAGGCAAGTACTATTAAAATGCAAAATAAATAATTATGACTCTAAAATCACAGGAGGAAAGAGAACAGTGGAGAATTGTCTCAGCTTTGCTGTTCTTTGTTAGACAGTGGCTGCGTTCATAGCAAGAATACAGTAGGTTTTTGTGTCTTCTACAAGATAAACCAGAGGAAGCCACTGTGGCCAGAAGCTCGGTTCAGTGAAAATACAGAAAATAAAAAGAAACGCCAAGGATGGGTTCCCCAGACACGAATTTTCTTTTTTTGAGTGGCAGTGAAGAGAGGACATCGGACAACTGGGAAGAGATGTTCCAAAAGTTAGCAAAGCAGGCATGAGTAGGTGGGACAGACTGACAACTTCTCCTGTAGAGAAGCGACAGACTGATAATACCTACAGGACCACTATGGACAGAAAGGGAGTAAGCGGGCTTGAAAACTGGTCAGAATATATCATGATGGGTAGAACAGTACAATATATTTAGTATCAAGTAATGAATTGCCTGGGGTTGAACAGCACCCCCCCCACACATGTGCACACAAACACACACAGACACACAATCTCTCTCTCTCTCACACACACACACACACATTATTCAAGCTCGTTCAGAAGCTGTGGGTATAGCCTTAATTTCAGACAAGATATTTGAAGACATGATCTAGTGAAGATGATGTCACAGAGAAATAGAGACATCAAGCAAAGTCCTGGGTGATTGGCGGCTGTAAAAGAAGAGCGAAGTTTGGGTCTAGAGACACCGACACATGGAGATAAACGAAGATGGAGTAAGAAGTTGAAGGGATGGGTCTACAAGACATGCCTTGCCATGAATTTCTGGCTCTCAGAAACTGAAGGAGGCAAATGAAGTTTGACTCTACATTACAATTTAAATGAAATATCCCCTCTAGCTTCCTGTGTCTGAACGTTTGGTCCCCAGCTGGTAGCGCTGTTTGGACCAGCTTCACCTCTTTCAGGAGGTGAGATCTAGCTAGAGGAAGTGGGCCATGTGGAGTGACTCCTGAGGACTACTCCCTAAGTTCTAGCATAAACTCTCTGCTTTTGCAGTGTGACAAACCTTTGTCCTTGCAGCCACAGCTGCCGTGTCTTACCACCCTGATGAACTGTATCCTTTGTATTGTAAGCTAAAGTGAACCTTTCCTCTCTTAGGTCGCTTCTGTTAGGTGTTTTTATCATAGTGATGGAGGAAAGACTTTGGTTGAACTTCTCTGAAACTGTGAGTTGTAAGCTACCCAGTTCATGATAATTCATTGCCACAGTGCCAGAAGAGGGGCACAAATATGCAGCACATTCCAAGTCACCATATTTTGTTAGACACAAAAAGTTCAAATGCAGTTGCAGAACATTAGAGAGAAAGGACAATTCATTATAAGTTCCCATTTTAATTAGTCCCTAAAGCAGACATAAACAGAAAGGACAGGGTTGCGAAGCCTTTCTTGTAAAGGGTCGGAGTAAATATTTTAGATTTTGCTGGCAATGGGTTCTCTGCAGCAGTTGTTCAATGCTGCCATTGTGGGGTGAAAGCAGCGGAGGTCCATATATAAACAAAGGGGTGTGGCTGTGCCTCAATAAAGTTTTATTTATAAAACATGGTAGTCTGGTGGAATGGAATTGTCCCCTCAGGCTGTCATTTTCTGACCTGTGGTGATAAACAAGGTCTTTGGAGACATATCCTGACATACACAGATGTGGCTGTTGGCAGAGGTGCACACCTCTGGCCATGCTGTCCGAGGCTTTGCCTCTGTCCTTGTCTGCCCACAGGAGAGGCGGTGTTGACATCTTAGAAGTGGTATTTTCTCAGGTCTGGTGCCATCTCATCTCAATGTGCTTTCTGGTGTTTTGCTTTTACAGACACTGCTCAGAAGTTTGCAGTCACTGTGGATGATGTGTTCTTTTCTAGCACATTCAGAAACAGGACAGGAGGCAATCAAGGAAGCCTCTGCCCTCACCTTATTTGAGTCCTGCGTGGTGATTCTCAGCTGAATGTCCACCTTAGGAGCTAGGCATGTTTCTGAAACTTTAGGGTTCATCCCAAAAGGCAAATCCACTGTCCAAAGAGAAAGACTGTTGTTTTTCTCCAACAGATGCTAACAGGTCTAATAAACCATCCAGATGAGGAATCCCACGCTTGTGTTCTGGCAGCATCCCCTGAACAGTGCTCCACTCTGGGGAAAGACTGGAGTCCCAGCTACATGTGCAAATGGTCCTGGACTTCTTCAAAGGTCATTTCCACCGCCTCCAAAACTTGCTTTCTTCAACTATGAAGCATTGGAGGCATACACAAGCTTCAGTGTTTTAGGCAATCAGATGTTCCAGAGATTTGGGGCTCCCTGCAACATCTATCAGTATATCTACCGCCTCTACTTAGCCAGACGACCAACACCTTTGACTGGCAGTAGCTCTGGGACCGAGCCTGGGAAGTACCAGACTGCCAGGCCTCTGTCCTGGCCTTCAGAGGAGCAGCTGCGCACGGGGATATCAGTGTTGCTGAGAGGAAGGAGCTGGCTTCCCTGCTTACTGCTGTAGGCGTGGGTCTCAGAGGAGCTCTTCTGGCTGGTCCTGCAGGATATTTTCTTACCTTCTCCGTTTTAGAGTGTCAGTTTCCCGCTCACCCTTGTGTTCTGTCTTGTTAGAGGGCTGCTGAGTGTGTGAGACCGGATAGCGCCCGCCCGAGAATCACACACGGCTGTCAGGTGTCATTTGACCTCATCTTTTGAGGTGCTGGAGGAAGGAATGCCAGACTTCCTTAGAAAGTATAGTCTCAGCCGGACACAGGCAGTGGTCTTCTGACAGGGCATTCGTTATTCTAACTTTAAAATGGTGAACATAAGCAATGTATTTTGTTTTATATTTTATAATATATTAATTATACTGCATGTAAGCAAATGACTAATTCTGATGATCGTATTATTTTCAAAACTCCCATGGAATAATCTCTTTATATGTGGAGAGGAAACGTATTCCAGGCTTGACAAATGAATGTTCCTCAGTAGCAATCCAACCATGATGATATCAGCAAGTCCTGCGGTTTTGCCCAGCTTCTGAGCAAAACTGAGAGCCAACTGAGAGCTGCCTATTAACAAAGTAATTTCTGAGTGGTTTGAGTCACATTTGTCTGCTGTTGAAGGACCAGCATCTCTGGCATTCCCTATGACACCATCTGAACCATTCCTGTGCACACTGATTCAGTGTTGGGAGTGTGTGGATTGGTGGATTCCACTCCTCCAAGGTGAGTGTCATTATTTTTTCTTGTTAGAACACTTAGATTTATAGACAGTCATGGAAAAATACATATAATATTCCCATGACTGAAAATAGAGCACCCGTGTTCTGGAAGTACTTAAGTAGGGGACCTTTAAGTGGAATTTCATAGATGATGGGGAGAAAAGCAGTGTGAGGGAGGAAGGGAGAGGCAAGGCTCATCAGTTGGAACTGGGATGGCAGTTATGGTTTGGGTCTAGAGTGGTCCACAAAGGTCTACGTGATGTAGGTTTGGACCCTGGATTGGACTTTGGAAAAGGGAGCCTATGGGGAAGTCTTCTTGTCCTTGGCATGTTTTTGAAGGGGGTATTGCCCTGGTCTCTCTTCTCTCTTTCACTTTGCTGCCACACGGTAAGCAGCTATTTGGTTATATTGCCGCATCTTGCATCATGGTATGGTACCTCACCACAGGCTCCAAAGCAGTGGATTTGTATTACCATGGACTGAAGCATATAAACTTTAAGCCAGAATAATTATATTCTTTTTATAAGTTGATGGCTTCAGGTGTTTGTTACAGCTATGAAAAGCTGACTGACTCAGCAACTTTGAGATTAAATGAAATAAAAGATCCTCCAACCAATAGCCTATGCGGGGAAGGAGGGTGTTGCCGTCATTGGAAATGCAGGGTAGACTGTCATCTAACGTGAGCAACTAGCCAATCACAGCACTTTCCATCCCTTAGATTACTCCTTAAAATGTTTAAACAGCTGACCTAGTTACAGGCCCACTATTGAATGTCCTTAAGAACTCTGCCCTCCTAATAGGAGGTGGCAGAGTCAGTAACCCCTCTTTTGTAAATGTCCGTAGAGTGATTATGACTTGGTGGTCCTGTACTCGTAGCCACAGTTACTAATTCTGCCAGCACAAATCAATGCTTATAGATGTATCCCAATAAAAGGGTAATACCAAAATGAGCAACAAGCAAGATTCGTCCTGCAGGCCATAGTTTGATGACCTCCGGCCTATGGGACTGACATATTTTATTTTTAGGACTTCATGGTGCCCTACACCTGTATTCTTAGTGTTTGGCAGGCTCGGGCAGTAAACTCAAGAGGCCAGCATAGGCTACACACAGATACACTGTCTGAAAACAAAAACAAACATAAAACAAACAAAACACCCAGCTGATTAGTAGAACACACACTCTTTATATAACAATAATAATTAAAGAAGGCATCATGAATTTGGGAGAGAGAGTAGGGGAAATGGGAGGAGTTGGAAGGAGAGAGGGGTGGAAGTAATATAGAGGCAATGCTAATGTACATTCTTCACACGTTAGATTTCTACATTTACCATTGGAACAACACGAAGACCATTCCGTTAGGAGAGGTATGGCATCTAACTTCAGCTCAGTTGTGGCTTCAGTTGGCTAACCCCTCCCCGTTGTGTCTTCATTTCCTTAGTAGAGAAGTGATGTAGTCTAGATGCTCTCTAAGGGTCCTGAAATTGGAAAATTCTAATTTCTCTCAAGTATTCATGGCCCTAAATGATAATTATATTATTTATAATTATTTTCCAAGAAAACCCCCTCCACCTTCATCTCATGCAAGGCTCTTGATCGCAGAAGTGGCATTTTGTGGGGGAGGTTGTCCACGAGAGTGGAAGTTAGTGCTTCACTGCTGTCTGTTTTCTTTCTGTAATCTGCCGCCTCCACTCACCCACTGGTTAGCGTGGTTTGGAGCCTTCATATATACTTTGAGCAAATCATGCCTTCAGTACGTTCACTTCGGCTCTCAGTTTTCCTCCCCAGAGACACCCGGATTAGGAAATACTTTTTTTTCTTGCTTTTGTTTTGTTGCTCCTAACAGCTGAGAGGTTTGTCTCATCCATGAGTGAGGAGGAACCTTCGTGTCCTTTGTGAGTTTTTCTCATACACTGAGGTCCTGCAGCAAATACTATGGCCCTGCTGGTGTGAGGCCAGGGAAGAAGTCTGACCCTCCATACTTGATGGAAAGAATACTGGAGGGAGATTTAGGGATGTACTTCAAGGGAGGCAATGCAACAATGGGTATTCAGAATAGTCCTAGTGTTAAACGCACAGCGCTAAATACACTGTAGTGACGTGGGTACACAGCTCAAACGCTGGTACAGCTTTCTTACACCACTTTTGTGTAGCACCAGGGCACCTTGTTCCCAACAGGCAGGAACTGCCACTCCTCTGGAGAGCTATCCCAGGCGGCCTTTCCCATGATTGGGAAGTTTCTTCTAGGAGGCCTTAGTCAATGACTAATAGATCCAGGCACATGAACATCCTATTTCCTGCTTTCTTGGAACTCTGGACCTAATTTACCCTCCCCATCCTCATTCTGCTTTGCTCATTGATCTGAGAGGACACAACATGTTTCGACCCTCCAGAAAGTACTCGAATCCTTAGTTAGTGTCTACTATATTAGCCCCTTTTGTTAATTTTGTGTGCATCTGGCCAATCATGAAAGGTTGGCATCAGTATCATCATCTTGCAGGTCAGTAAACTATGGTTCCAAGGGATCAGCAGCTTTTCCAGTTTGACCCAAGAGCAAAATGGCAAACGGAGAATTCTGAGCTCGAAATTCTGCCTCTGTCCCTGGGGTCCGCACTTGTTTTGATCTATGAGTCTGCTCCCGGTCAGGTCAGTTGCTCTTCCTGGGAAGTCTTAATACGACTTAACAAGAAGATCTTTGCAGTGTATGTGTGGGTGGGTGTGGGCGATCGTCTGCCATAGAAAGTGCTCTGCTCTGCGTGCCAGGATTTAAGGTGGTTTATACCTCCACCTGGGAGAGAGCTGGCAAACTTCGGCAGTGGGAAAAAGGGTTATATGTCCAACGGAAACAAAATGCCAGACTACGCAAAATGATAGCTGCCAGAAATATTACCCTCGTCTCTCTCCAAGTCCCAGTAAAAAATTAAGTTATGATTCTCTCCTCTGCTGAAATGGGTTTTCGTGGGATTGGAACAGTGACGGTCCTAATCCATGAACTATTCATCACGGTGGCATTGGCAAATGTTTGCGTGTGGTAACTTCCCCCTAGTGAATCTCATGCATTTCTACAGCCAATGGTTCAACAAGAGTTAGACCCATATTTGCATCTCTCCTCACCTCTGGCAATCTGGTTATTAGTGCAATAAATATACAACATTTAATAACTCTTCCTGTTTCCACTTGGAAACCATTAGTTGTCTCCAGGTTGACTACGAGAAGCTTCCACTTCCATTCATTAACATTTCTTGCCATGGGCCTCTGGGCAGTGCAGGTCTTGCATTCCCATTATGTGCTGCCCCTAATCATGGTTTTTATTTCTAACCTATTATTAATTAAAAAAAACAAGAAATAGTCTTCCACTCTCTCCACTTCTGAATGAGGCTTCTATCTTCATGGCGTGAACTGCAAAGAGGCCTTTAGAGTGTGGCTTATAGCATCTGATAATTGCAGCGGAGGTAAATAATTTAGATGAACAGGCAGAGTGCGCGCATCTCCCTGCCTCGAGTGGTGAGAGCAACTGAAGTGGCAGCCAGCTGGGCATACTGTCCCAAAGCAAAGGGAGTCGGAGCTGCATGATGTCTAGAGCAATCAGAAAGAGGTGGCCTTTCTTAGGGGGTGCTAAGGTGACCCTTGCAGCTTGCTGTGATGGGACAGGGCTCTCTTTGGAACATCTGCAGCCAGAAAGGGGCCCCAGATCCTGGGACCCTCCCCCTGTCTCAGACACCAGCATCTTCCCCCCAAGGCTTTCAAGATTTTGCCATGAAGGACAAAGGAACAGGCAGATCCACTGGGTGCTCCCGTCGTCTTTTCTTCCCTTACTTCAAAGCCTCTGCGTTGTTTCTCAGTCTGTAATTACCCTGGAGGTATTTTAGACTTGAAGCGACACCAGCAAAATTGCACTTCCTGATCTTGGGAGTCCACAGTTGTGTTTAATCAATTATGAAGCTGCTCACGAGATGGACTTTTCAGCCATAACCATTAAAGGGGAATCGTGATGTAGCTCAACTCCTTGTGTTCAGGGTACGGGATTCGTAATCTGAAATTAAAGAAACACTAGCCACTTGATGTGGTTTAATTTAGTCTGTACCTCCTTAATTAAAAGCATACCATTACCCGCCCACATAACAAACCGACACTTTTATGCCAGACCATAACTAGAAAGGGTGGGGGAGCAGCAAAAGTTAGGAGGGGCTAAAACACCGATTTTAAGATAGTGACAGAGACTCCCAACGCCACCATAGCTTCTGCGTTTATCTAAATTGGAAGCTTTAAACCAGCTTCCAGGCTATTTAAAAGTCAGTCCTGTGTCTGTCTGTCTGTGGCTAGCAAAGTCCCATGAGCATGCCCTATGCACGACCACACACGTGCCTTTGCTTGCTAGCTGGATGACTTTCCCGATGTTCTTTACGGAGATTTGTGAGCTTGTGTGGTATGTGGTGAGGGCTACAGAGGGCCAAGGGTGAAAGACTCCAGACTGGCTCCGGAAGAGGGAGGCCTTGCCGAAGGGACCTCTCAGTGGATGTCCAGAAAAGACGGGTGCATGGTGGATGCAAGTCTTCAGCGCAGGCTGCAGGGCCAGCTTAAGAACTGTCCCTGTTCGTAGCTCTGCTCCCAGACATCCATCCACAGCTTGCAGAGACTTAAGCTGTCAGCAAGGGAGCAAATTCCACAGAGCAGCCAGGCCGGGCTCTGCCCCTCTGCTCAGGTCTCGTGCCATCCTTCTCCTCTCTGGTGTGTGAACCTCAGTTGTGAGAGCAGGACCACCGTCTTCGTCTTCATCGACAGGCTCTGGAGCTTCAGCTTCACTCAGCCTGTCTTGTTCCTCTCTGGCAATTTCTTTTAATGTGGAGAGATAGGATGGTGTGGTCTTTTTTAGAGCGTGAACAATTGCACCATTCGTGATAAGACTCCTTTGCACCGCCTAGGGCGGTGGTGGCACAGGCCTTTAATCCCAGCACTCGGGAGGCAGAGGCAGGCAG
>LOJH01000909.1:43507-54354 GCA_001685095.1 Ellobius talpinus | reverse complement strand
GCCGTGCGGGAGCTGGGCGGGACGAAAAGCAGGCCTGCTCCCCCTTTCACTACAGTGTGGTTGTCTAGCTCTTCAAGGGATGGCAAGTGACCCAGGATAGGGATGTTGCACACAGCTGAACCCTGGTAGAGGATGCTCCAAAGCCTGCTGCTTCCTTCTCCCAGGAGCCATGTTTTCCAGGAGCATTTTAGCCAGTGCTCTTGTCACCTTTCTGTTGCTGAGACAGAATACTCAGGCCAAAAGTGATTTGGGGAGAAAAAAGTATTTTTTGATCTATACTTCCAGATTATAGTCCATCCCTGAGGAAATCAGGAAAGGAACTCACGCAAAAAACTGAGATGGAGCTTTGCCGGTTAACTTCCTGCCTGGCTCATGTCAGCTAGCATTCTTATACAGCCCAGGGCTACTTGCCTAGAGATAGCACACCCCATAGTGGGATGGACCTTCTTATATCAATCAGCAGTCAAAATAGTATCTCCTGGCCCAGTTTGATCTGGGCAGTTCTTCATTGGCGCTCCTTCCTTCACAGGTGGCTCTAGAAGGTATTATTTGACAATTTGACAATAAAAGGTAACCAGTAAGAATTTGGGGATGAGTGGTCTACCATCCCAAAGGAGAAATATTGCTAGAATTATCCTATTTCACAGTGAAAAGAAGAAGGTCTTGTGTAGACCAGCCTCCCATGAACAGTTGCCTAGGTGCTAGGAAAAAGATAAGGCTCGCAGAGGAACTGCCCAGCCCATGAAGCAGCCAGGGCACATTGGGTATTGGCAATGAGAGTTTGCCACCCTTGAGCATTCCTTTCATAAGATGGATGAGAGACTCATTACAGAGCCAGAACATCCCAGTACCTTTATTCCTGCCCCCATCCCCTATCTCTCTCACCAGTATGCGCCATGCATCCATCCATGCCGCAATTCATAGCATTACAACCTCTTGCTTTCAGTTTCTGAAATCCCAGGAGCCTGTCCTGGGTGCCCAGGCGTGGCAGGAGTCAAACTGGGCTCCCCCAATACAAGGACAGCGTTCCGATGATAGCCATCAGGAGACTTGCAGGCATCGGCTCAGCCCGTCCTGCAAAACACACACGGGGAAGTGGAGCATGTGCTTTGGGAGGCATTCCGAATCACCCACAAGGTTAACATACTGATTGCTTTATTCATTTGCTGGCAGATGCGTATGATTGATGCACGGCTGAGAAGGCTTGCAACTGATTTAAATGTCTCATTTTTGGCAAATTTGAATGCGAAAATGGGAATAAGCCAATGTTTCTAGGAAAAGCTGATTTAATCACTGGAAATGAGCTCTGGAGAGGAGCTCACCTAAAACCACAGTATCTATTTTTGGTGCAACAGAGGGTTGTGGTTAATACCTGTTGATCTAACACCTGTGGAAAGGAGCCCACAGCCTTGTCATGTGTTCCTTTGAGGCAAGGAATTCAGGGCTGCCCGTCTCTGCCAGCTCATACATAGCTGGGGCTCTCAGAGTCTAGCATGGCTTTTTAGATATCTCTAGAACAAGTTTAGGATATTATCCTTTGTAGTAACTCCATTTGATTTTGCTTTCAATGTTGACCAAATTGGTGGTCTATGTGTGCTTGGTCTTACATGTTGAAACATACTACCTGGATTTCTGAACTTTTTCTCTTTACCAGGCTACAAGGCTGTATTATTTCACTACTATTATTATTGCCAAGTGGTTTCTATGGTGCAGGCAAACACCAACATAAGCAGATTTTTCCATCAATCTTCTCAGCCTTCAGTGTTAGGGTGAGAAGCAGTTGTCCTCTTTGACCCCTGGAGGTACCTTAGCTGTATCTTGACTTTTCTGTGACTGGACACTGTCCTTCACTGGAATAGAGGAGGTCCTGGCTGACCACCCAGCTGTCTCTGCCTTTTTGCAGCCGCAACAGGGAGCTTCCTTCCACTGGGTTAACAAGGCTTTGCTTCTGTCGCCCGTCACAGCAATAGCCCTTCGGGGGCTGTTTGCAGCTCCTGTCTCCAGTGACTTCTTATTCACATTATATTAAATTAATGTGCACATTATACCAATGAACATTTTATATTTCTTCAATTAAAATTCCCTACCCAAATATACTGCTTTAATTGCTAGAAACACCAGGACTAAGTCAACATCCCTGTGAAGCACAAGGCTGGACAGTCTTCTCTCTGGTCCTGCACAGCCTCACATAACCTCCAAGGGTGAGAACCACGCCTGCAGGCATTATAAGACAGCTCCCTGAGTGACAAAGGCCTGAAACCCCCCAGCCTCCTGTCTTGTGGGGTTTAGCTGTATGCTGTCCCTAAGAACTGACTGTTAATTGTCTTCAGAGAAAAAACAAAACAAAGAAACTAAAATGTTTTACAAGAGCAGAAAAGCTGGTGTATACAAGACCTCAGCCTTGGCTATTACTTACCTGGTGCATCCCATAGGAGGCAGCTTACTCCACATGTCCCAGTTGATGGGAAGAAGCAGTCAGCAGCTTCTCTCTCCATTGAAAACATCAGACTCCTTTACAAATATATTCTCATGAGCTGCCTCATTCAACCTGGGAATGCTTTTATTTGTTTGTTTGTTTTTGGTGTCTACTGAAGATCCCCTATTCAACCTCCAAAATCTAAGCATATCCAGACACTCTTCAAAGCTCATTCAACAAGCACATGAGGTTTGCGTGCTTGGCTCCCGCAGGAAATGAAAAGCAAAGCCAAAGTCCCTCTTGACCCTTGAAGAGTGGCTCAAGAGGGAAGTCTTAATGGGATATGGCTAACTCACGTGCAGGGGTTTCTGGAGGAAGAGCAAAACCCCCTCAACAGCATGGATGAAGAAGTCAAAGTCAGAGCGAGCTCAGAGCCGCAGACTCCACCCAGAGACACTTGCGTCACGCTGGCAATAACACACACACTCAGTCTGCAGCCAGGAAAGTGAATGTCAGAAGAATAAAGATAGCTGCCATGGGTTCACATTCTACAGGCTCTCAGCTCTTCTCCACACAATGTGGGAATGTGTGATGAAGGCAATGGTATTTCTCCACTTTTGGAAACCAGAGCTGGTCACCCTGGGAGACACTTTACTCTGAGACTGTGAGGAGCCCATACCCCACATCCACCTTTGCTCAACCTACCCAGAGCCTGGATGGAACAGCATGATGGGATGGGATGGAGTTCATCAGCAAAGGATCCTCTGAGAGCTGCCCACAGGAAGCAGGACCGATGTCCACCCAACTCCTAGTGACAGCAGGATCCTGGGGTACACACTCAGACCAAGCTTGTGACAGGCAGGACTCTGGGACAAACAGCCCAGTCCTCACAGCTTAGCTTCATAGGGCAGCAGGCTCCAGCTTGAAAGGGATCCTGGGGAGGATAAAGTGCTTCCAGCTGCTTAGAGACGGGAAGCAGAAAACTAACCATAGACAAAACAAGAGGGAAGTCACAGGCAAGACCCCGTGGGTCCAGGAAAAGGACAGAGGTTGTATTCATCATGGCCTGAGAGGACAGAGCTGTGCCAGCAGAATCTGCATCAGGGTTTGTCCCTGCGTTTTAATACTACAATCACCTGACCCCGCACCACTGGGGGAAGGTTTGCTCTGTGCCAGGTGACCTGCTGGGCCCTGGTGATGCATAGGTCCTCACAGAGCAGCTGAGCGATGAAGGCAGCTAAGTTGAGTCTCCAACTTGTAAAACATACTCCTCTGTTCTACAGCCAGAGCAACCAACTGGCCAACTAAACTGTTGCTGGACGTCCAGTCAAACTGCCCCTGACACTGGCTGCCCTTTATCTGAGCCTTTACCACGTTTGTTATTGTTACTAGCAAGTGCCTATATCCACAGATGCTCAGATCTAAGTGGTTCCCAGCCATTAATTCTATTGATGCTCTTAACAGCACTGCCTCCAAGTCCTTATCATTATACCCATTTCACTGAGAGGGATGATGAGCACCTTATTCAAGGACACACAGCTTGTCAACAACAGCTTGTGACAGACAGCTGTTAGCAGCTTTCTGTTCGTGCCTCCACAAGACCTGATGTTACTGGGACTAAGGGTTGACTTCTGCTGACTTCCAAGCACTCTTGCTGTGTGCATCTACCTCCTCTGGGTTAGGAGAGAGTTTGCTCCTCATCAGCAACCCCTCTGGCCTGTCTCTGAGTGCCCTTCTGTCAAGAGACTAGCAGAGCCTTGCATTTAAAGCTGCTTCTGTTTGGGGACTTACTATATTTAGCAAACTTAACTATATTCAGGTTAAAAATACTATTTAAGAATTTAACACAGACTACACAAAACTCTGTATCATGCAAACTGTTTGACACCAAACCGTGTCCTCGTCATGGACGAGTCTAGATCACTTCTGGCCACACCAGAGTTCCCAACTTTGCTTGCATGTTTATTTGATTGTTTAACTTCCTCTTCTGCTTCCATTTTAGTGAACACATTATTCTCTTCAACTGAATCTTAACTGGGCCTTTTAAAATGTAAATTGTCTTTACTAACTAAAAAGAAAACGCTTTGCAATTCTTGTTCTAATTTGCTGACTGGAAGTGGCCTCTGATTTTAAGCAGCCTCTACTGTGCTTGCTGAAGATGCTATGCTAGTGGAGGTCACTGTGATGATACTCTTCATACTGGCGAATGTCACCATGGCGACAAAGCTTCACTTTGCTGGGTCAGCACATGAAGATGCTATCTATTGGTAAAGATCATAAAGATGGTGCTGATATTTCCTATTGGCTAAGGTCACCAAGGTAAAGTTACTTCATCCCATTGGTCAGTCACTGTGGTGGCTTGGGATGAGAAATGCTCTGTGTACTCTCAAGTACTTGATGACTTGGTCCCCAGCTGGTGACAGTATTTGGGAAGGTTTAGAAGGTACAGCTGTGCTGAAGGAAGTGTGTCATAGGGACAGGCTTGGAGATGAAAAGCCTCTAGCCATTTCCAGTTCCCCTCTCTCTGCTGGGCTTGTGGATGAAGAAGTGAGCTCCCAACTTCCTGCCCCAGCTGCTGCCCATGCCTTCCACGATGTCTCTGTCATTATAGACGCTAAGCGTTTGGAACCATAAAAGAAAATAAACTCTCCTGCAAGTTGTATTGGTCATGGTTCTTTATTTGTCACAGCAACATTACAGTGACTAAGACAGCCCCAAAGTGATGATGATGATTCAAAGTCACAGTGTTGATGAAGTTGCTTTACACTGGTAAAGGTCACCACAGGGTTGTTCTTTTAGCAAAGACAGAAAGATGACAGCCAGTTGCTAAAAACTTCAAGATAACTTTTCCATGTTACAGCAGATAACATCCCAGGAGTCGTGGGAGAAAGCATGGCAAATGTTGGAAGGGTTTTCTCAAAGAGACCTTGTGACTGAAAAGTCATGTGTTTCTCTTAGTCATCCGCATTAGCACCAAATCCAAACAGAGACCTGTGCTCCTGTTGGCAAACAGAAATAATGCAAGCGCAAAGACACACCCATGTGGCACATTTATCAAAATAATTGCTGCAGACAGACGATCTGACAGGCCCTGTACAGACCCCCAAACAATCCCACCCATGATAGTCCATTTCTGAATCCTTTGGCTTCTGTCTTCTCTGGGTTCCCCTCTGATTATAGTTTTCCATCCTAAAAGTTTGCCCCTGGGAAGCAGGGCTGTCTTAGCCAATCAAGAATGGTTAATAACCATAGTAGACGCTTCCTACATGTTGACAGGAGAGCCAGTCAAATGTCCCTATGTAATCGCTCAGGTAATTTGGTGTCACAGCTTTAGGAATTTCTATAAACGTCTTCATGCGAGGCCCAGGAGCTGCTTTTGTTTTTGACAATATGCAATATAAAATTAGACAATTCTTAAAGGTTCATTATGCCATAAAAGGGCTCTCGTCTTTGGGCTTCTGTGTTTTTATTTTAATCAAATAATTTGAGAGGATTAAAAATGACAGCATTACTAGCCAGTTGGTTTCTATTTGTTCTAGAAACAGACACTAATTGCTTGTGTCAGTTTACCTCACTGTTACCCAGCGCTTAACTTTCTCATCAGGCAAAGGCAGCAGTCCCTGCCGCTGGGCGAAGGAGGGGCTGGAGACAGCAAAAGCTGGAGGAGAGCAGGAGAGCAAGGCTGAGGGGATATTAATTAGCTCTCCTGTACTACACTGTATTTTAATTAATCTGACAGATTTTTCAAAAATGGAATTGACGTTTTGCCATTCTTCTACCGTGTGAGCACTTTTCCTTGTCACTGAACGGGTCAATTGGACCCGTGCTCTTAGCTGCTCCTGCATTGATCTCATGTCTTCCTACGGACCCCACTGTGTGAGCGCAGGAAGCAAGGACTGCGTTCCCAGCTGCCTCTGTACAGTCAGAACTGAGAAGCCCAGTCACGTCTCCGCCGTAGAGCTGAGCTGAGAGCCTCAGACAGATCCACAGCACAGGAAGGGCGCCCGGGAAGAAGGCTCCCGAAGACACATGGTACAGGGTGAGGGAAGGCGCCCCTTGGAAACAACTAATCCAGAATATCATAGGACTTGGTATCCCTCTTTGGGGATTGGAGAAACCCAAAAGAAATGAAATCAGCCTTTATTAAAAACTGTGGTCCTTTGTATTCACGGCAGCATTAACCACAACAGCCAGGATACAAAAAAAAAATCACATCCAGTGTTGATAGACCCATGGATAGATAGTGTGATACAAAACCCCTACATAGACGGACAGACAGCCATACTCTCATGCATGTAGGCACTAGTGCACGTGCACACACTCACTTATACACAGACACACACATAGATGACAATAACAATTAAAAATGAATTTTAAAGAATTAACAGCACTTTCTAAACATATATGACAATAAAGAAGGTTGTTCCTTTAACCTTCTGGTCATTAAAGTCTCATCAGAGCACCCTACATCCTTAGTTGAGGTCCCCACACTCACCAGAAGCCAGAAGCCCCCATAACGTCCCATTGATTATCTGTCTGCTTTCTGCATTTACTGATGAAAGTAAGAAGGCTGAGAAGGCCCGAATCCTGAAGGCATCCTCAGGCAGAGGAAAGAGACCACCAGCTTCCTGGAGGCTCCTCCTCTAACCATGCAATCATGTGAACTCTCAGGGCTGAGCATCTAGAAAGCAGCTTTGGACTTGAAATTTCCAGAACCCTCAGCAAGACATCTTCCCTCTACCCTAGTCCAAGTGCTGTGGTCCAGGCAGGAGGCAATGCGTCTGCAAGAGCTGTCTATGAAGGACTTGGTCCGTGCACTGGGCTCTGCTGGCTCTGGGTGCCCATCACTCCACAGCCACTTCCGACTGCCTGTACAGATCAAGCTGTGAAGTTTCAACTGCTTTGAATTGCCATCTGGCATGTGGACTTGAGTGCGCACCTATGAGGGGGAGCTAGGCTTCAGTGTGGAGAACTGGGGCTCAGACACTGAACCTGTGTGCCTGTCTTCCCCCAGTGAGAGGAAATAAGCCCTTAACAAGTAGGTTCCCTCCCAGATGTAAGCCCTGCGTTTGCTTTTTACCTGTTGTTGCAACAAGACACCCAGGCAAAGCAACTTCAGGAAGCAAGGGTTTATTTGGGTTCACAGATTATGGGTGCAGTCCATCTTGCTGGGAAAGTCGAGGAAGTGGGAGCCTGAAGCAGCTGGCCACATTGCATTAGCAGCCAGGAAGCAGAGGGAGATGAATGTTGGTGTTCAGCTAGTCTTTCCCCTGTCCAGGGAATGGTGAATGGTGCTGCCCTCCTTTCGGGTGGGTCTTCCCAATCAATCAACCTAATGAAGAGCATCCCTCCTATGCATACCTAGAGGCTCTCCTAATCTAGATAATTCCTCATAGGGGTTGCTTGGAGGCTTAGCTCTTAAGCTATTCTAGATCTTTTTTAGTTGACAATTGTTAATCATCACAAGAACTGGGGATTCACTGTGTCCTTTACCCAGTCAGATGACACTCTCCAAATGACTGCATTTAGGTTCTGGGGGATGGGCAGAACAGGGAGTAGACAGCAAAGCACCAGCCACGTTCCTTTCCCTCTTCTTTCCAGCAGTTTCCAATACAGGAAAGTCCCTGCCCACATTGTCCTGGCCTTTCCTTCAAAACCACTGCCAAAGGTGCCTTGTGGAGGCTGTGTCATGTCTGGCCTCACCCGCCTCCTGATGTGTGACAGATGACTGTCTTACACACGAGCCCAAGATTCTGAACTGCTGCACTCTCTAAAGGGGATAAAACAACAAAAACTTCTGGATCACCCTAGCTTGCCCAGAGCAAGAACATCATATAGTATGTGGAAATGCACATGATAAAGTGAGTTTCAGAAACACACCCAGGAGATGGAGGATCTTCTGAGGACTCAGCCCAGGGCACAGGCCAGGAATGTTGGCTCCTGCTTGAAAGCCTGTCCGCCCTGGGGACTGCTCCTTTGAGCATAGTCCAAGCTGTAACCAAATCCCAGAAAAGGTAAAACAGATGAGAAAATACAGGGCACTGGACAACATGCTTCAGCCCATAGATTATCATTGTTTTAAGGTGTGTGAGGAGCATGTATTCTCTACCCACAGCGCAGCACCACACTGGTGTTGTCTTGTCTGCTTCGTGGAAGCACCTGGTAGAGTTCTAAGAACATGTAAGCCAGTTGTTAAACACAGCTGCTATTAAATGATAAGCCACGTAAACTTAAAATTGCAAAGCTATATGTTTAAAAGAAGCAACCAAAGACCCCAAACAAATCACTTCCTCATGGTTTTATTAGCTGTTTGTGCTCTTGAAGTTACTAATGCCAATTTTGCCAGTAGAGTAAAAAGATGGTAGATGGGTGAACTACCTGGTGGGAATATCGATGCTGTGGAAACTGGCAGGTGCTGTAATTTAGGGCTCAGTGGACTGGAGTTAAACCAGCATCTGGTCTCCTTGGCTGTACAATAATTCTGGCTACAGGGTCTCTGGGAAGGTACTCAGGAAGGGTTGCATCACTCACATCCTTCCTGAACTCTGTAGCCCGCACATGTCTGTCAGCTGGTATTCCTTCACTCCTGTCTGTGGGAAGAAAGAGTCTCATCTTTCTGAGCCTTTCTCTCCTTTAACTACATTCAGCCCTGTACAGAATTATCTCATGTAATGGGCTTCTTCTCCATACTGCAATTATTAATGTCGGGCAGAGGTCCTGCACTTCTTGGCAAGCCTCGAGTTCACACGAATAAATCATGATAAAGTGGGTTAACTCTGGAGGGTCGGCTGATGTTTTCAATTTAGGCAGTGTAGAAATGGAGTTGGGTTTAAACAAGAGGGGAAAAAAATCCTTATGTCCAGTTGACAGGCAGGACTAAAACTGAATCCATTAGCAAACTCTGAAACCAAGATGCGCCAGCCTAGAAGCAAGGATGGGCACCTTGCTAATGTGGAGTCCTTGTTCACAGGAGGGACACCAGTGACCCTGTGACCACACTGTAGATGGCTAAGCATGGAGATGCTGTTGGTTGCTTATCTGTTGGGCTTGGAGTTTCCAGATAGAGCCTGTGACCAGAGGTAGCATGTTAGGCTTTTCTGGTGATCATTTTTAAGGTGCAGCATAACAGAATCTTCTAGATCTCCCCTTCAGAGACCTCAGGACACAGAAGATTCTTGCTCTGTCTTTGAGCAGATGTGTCAAAGTTTCCGAACATGCCAGATTCCCCCCTCCTTTTTTTTTTTTAACTCTTCCTGACTTCAGCACCCTCTGATGCTCCCACTTCTGTCCCTTGCCAGGGCCGACTCCTTGGGGTCAGTCACAGCTCATAGCCCTCTGTCTCTGTCCTCACAGTTTTCAAGTTCTCATGCTAAGAAAGGGAAATGTCAGGTGGTTCCAGTTTTGTCTGTGGGAGAAGCCACAGGGGATCACAGGCTGCTGCTACCAGAGCCCCGCCGCTTCCTCACCCTTGTCTAGTTCTCTTTTGTTCATTGCTCCTCAGTGCACAGACGCTGAGTATTTCTGAGAAGAGGAGAAGAAGAATAGCATTTAGAGAGCCGTGTTGAGGGGGCTTCGTGGAGTGTCGCACCGTTAGTGGACTGTTTGGGGAAACCGTAGATTAGGATGAGGAAGTTAGGCAGGTTATAGGGGCTGTGTTGGTCATTCCCACACAACAGGAAGACTCCACATGAGTTTAACATGTATACACACTCTTACACAGATCTCTGTACCTGCAGAGTGCACACATATAGGTCGTGCAAGTTCAGCAGAAGTCAAAGCTGATAGGTTGGTCCCTACTGTCACAAGGCCACAATTGCACCCATGTCACTAACAGCCCTCTTCACAGTGTCCAGCCACTTGTGGGATGTCTCCCTAGGTCAGCATTTCACTCTTCTCAGGGGACTGATGACCCTCCTCCATCAGACTTGCAAACCTATAGCCCTGAAGAATCACCACAGGCAGTCTTCCACCTCCTGGGTCCTCTACTGTACCCCAAGTCCATGAATAGCTTGGGAGCAGGAGAACCACAGATGGAATCTCAAAGGAGGGCCTGGCGATACCCCACTCTTCTGAATGGGGGTGGTGATAGCTGCAAAATTACTGCCATAGACCTCATGACCACTGCATTGTTGCCTTAATTTTAAAAGTCACATTTTATTTCTCATTCACGTGTGTGTCTTTGTGTGTAGGTATCTACACTATATTAGTTGCTTTATCTGTTGCTGTGTTAAAACATCAAGACCAACTTCAGAGAAGGAGTTTATTCAGGCTTATAGTTCCAGAAGGTTAAGAGTCCATCATGGTGGGGAGGCATGACCAAAGCTAGTAGGCATAGCATCTGCATCAGGAAGCTGAGAAGTCACATCTTAAGCTCATCAAGGCGTGGAGAGAGAGAGAGAGAGAGAGAGAGAGAGAGAGAGAGAGAGAGAGA
>LOJH01000909.1:23863-38155 GCA_001685095.1 Ellobius talpinus | reverse complement strand
CTCTCTCTCTCTCTCTCTCTCTCTCTCTCTCTCTCTCTCTCTCTCTCAATTTCCCACCTGGCTGTACTCTGGCTGTACTCTGCTGTACATTGGCTGGAACAGCTTTTTTCAGTAACCAATAAAATAAACACATATACAGAAGGACAGACCACATGACTTTTCTGCACCTCTTTGCTGCCCAGTCTTTCTACATCACACCTGTATTTCTTGTCCACAGAGTACCATTTGTCTCCCCTTCTCCTTTAATCTGTTCCTTATGATCTTAAGAGTGTTTAGATTACTTATTTTATGTGCATGAGTGTTTTGCCCACATGTATGTCTGTGGTCCATATGCAAGAGCCCACAGAATCTAAAAGAATTTGTCAGGTCCTCTGGGACTGGAGTTCCAGAGTGCTCCCATGTTAGTGCTCTGAACTGAATCGGAGTCGTCCGGTGCTCTTACCTGTTGAGCTATCTCAGCCCCTGTTCCTTATTCTTTAGTGTTCAAAATTGCTGTGTGAGCACAAGTTAGGTAAGTTGGTATTTATTTTTCTTGCTCTCTCTTCTTTCCCATTCTTTATACAGATAAAAATTCCTGTTTTTTAAATTTTAGAATTTAAGTATGCTGTGCTGTGGAATGCCCCACTGTATGCTGTGGATATGTTGATTACCATTGGTTAATAAAGAAGCTGATTTCGCTAATAGCCAGGCAGAATAGAGCAAATGGGAAATCCAAGCAAAAACAAAGGGAAAAGGACGGTGGAGTCCGGGAGATGCCAGCTGCTGCCGGAGAAGCAAGATGTGAGGTAACAAGCCACAAGCCTTGTGGTAAAATATAAAATAACAGAAATTGGTTAATTTGAGTTGTAAGAGCTAGTTAATAAAACATTTGAGCTAATAGGCTAACCATTTGTCATTAATATTAGGCCTCAGAATGGTTATTCGGTAACTGGCAGGCAGGAGGGACACCTCCAATTACAATGCTCCTTCTTTTTTCTCACATTTTCTGTTTGCATCACAACACACTAAACATTGTTAGCTATAATTTCTTTTTCCCCCAAATATGGTAATCACATATTTATATATGATTCTTCTGCAAGAGCAGCAAGTGCTCTTAACTGATGAGCCATCTCTCCAGCCTCTAAAAAAATCCTTATTCTTCTTTAATAGTAACACATGAAACACATGAAGATTTTCAAATCGCATAATCAGAAAATTATTGAAGTTAGCTGTGGGTTGCCTGACAGCATTTCTGTTTGTCATTGTTTCTCTTATCTCATGTTCGTCTTTATCAAATTCGCTCTTTTATGCTGCTGGAGAGAGTGCTTGAAGATCATTTACAAAAGAGCAGTGAACGCTTTTGGTGCTTAAAAGTGGAAAATGCATTTATCTTGTCTCCAGTTCTGAACAACAATCAAGATAAGCCCAGAATTCACAGAGCATAATTACGAGCTCTTTGACACATATTGCTCCCTCATTTCCAGTGTCCTCTTCACAAGGTAAGATCCGAATCCCAGGTCTGTCTCGTCTGCACTAATGATATTTGCCTATTTTCATCTTATGTTATATGTTTTTTAGCACATTATCCTTATCTGTGTACATTAGTTAGGAATCTATGACCTTTGTGTGGGTATGCGTCATGTACATACTTTATGATCTTTAATGTAATCAGTTGAGTATTTTCTTCATGACAATAATGTGTCTCAAGTGATGATGTGACAAGACTGATCTATCTGAAGTCAGCCCAAGGGTTGACCTTTTCTAAGCTCATGTTCAAAAGCAAGGTTGCTGTCTATCATCAGCTACATACACACACACACACACACACACACCCCACAACCACAAAAATCAGCGGTAACAACAATAACAAACAAACAATACTGCTACAAACCAATACAACCCAACCAAGCAATACGAACAAAATACTCCCACCCTCATTCCATGTACCCGGTGTGCCAGGAGCCCAGGATGGCAGTGCCCACTTGACAGACAAGGAAATGAGAGCTGATTACTGGTCTTTCGAGATCACCCATTTATTCCTCGTGGCTTCACTTATGAAATAACTTGAGTGAGGGAATGGAAACCTTTAGATTCACATTTTGCTATCACAGGCTGGGGTATGAGTTAGAGTTCAGGGCCCATCCTTCTCACTGTGATTTCATTGTTTCTAGGACCCCAAGGTAGTGGAAATGGGTGATGGACATGAACTGGGTGGCTCTTCCCAACTGAAGAGCAGAGCCTGCATGTCTCTGCTGGATGGAGAGTGAGCCAGTGGAAGGCCCACCAGAGCTAGCCACCAACATCACACTAGACCCCAACTGGCTTATGTTTTCTCCTATTTGGCTCCAGCAAGCTATAGGTTTCTGACTCCCTCTGTCAGTCAGCTGAGGTTCTCTGAGTGTTTGCTTTTCCATGTTGTATTGGCCTGCTACATTAAAAACAAATGACGCTTTTCCCAAGTTGTACCCTAGCAACCTGGGGATGGAGAGGAACTGGTGACAGAGGTCTGTGCTAGCAACAAATGCTAAAGGGGTTCTGGAGAGGGACCTTACTGCCTTCTATCACAGGGCTGCAGTCCACTGCAGGCTCCACTGCAGGCTGTTGGCATTAACAGCTCCCCCCAGCATAACAATGAAACAATTATGTGGTAGGGCCAATTCATGTTCCTTGGAAACTACACTTAACCTAAGGGATTAAACTTCAGGTCTAGCACAAGACAGAGGACAGAAATGAAGCCAATGCACATTAGCAGAGGTGAGGACTGGTCCAGACTCTGAATATTCTACAGAGAAGTAGGTATTAAAGACGCCCTGGTCAGCTTTGCTGATACATGGGTTCTACCAAATGATACACAGCATGTTTACCGGGCAGTAAGAAGCTAAAAGAACAGAAAGAAAACTTTAACACCAGTCGAAATGGGCTGAGTAGAATTCCAGGCAGAATAGTTAGTAGGACAAAGAAATAAGCATTTTATATTGACGAAAAGTTTAACAACCTTAAAAGTAATAAGAGTCATCATCCTACATTTCAGGAACAGAATAAATCAAAGTGTACTAAGAAAAGTAATTGTGAATAGGACGTCATTAATGAAATCCAGAGTCATGGACTTGGGGTTTAACCTACTCTCTCTGCCATCAGATAATCAAACATAAACACGATGTTGAGCCCAGAGACACTTTGATCAATAAAAAGGTTTTGTTAATATGTACACTTGTACATGGATTTATGATACTGGAGTTATGACTCCAAATAGCAGTGTACCTGTGAAAGAACATGTATGCTCATATGTGTGAATATATGGTACAAATTTGCAGTCAACAAGTGAGGAGTTCACCTGCCTTCAAATGACCATCCAGTGTTTTGAAGATTAGCTACAGTTGTACACAACAAGGTAGAGCAAAATTTAAATAAGATATAATGGAGTTGCTTTATTTTTTATAATAGAATATAAATAAAATTTTAATAAAATATAATTAAGTAAAAGATAATATAAAATTTCTAAATGTAGAGATAGTATAAGCCAAAATCATCATTTGTCCTAACTCACTCAAAACTAACAGAAATTTTAAAAAGAACTCAAATAGGCACATCTGCTTAGTGTATTGTTTCAGCACATCCAAAGAATAAGCCATTAGAGATAATGCAACCGGAGGCATGGGTGAGGCAGACAAAGTAGCTCAGCTGGACACTGAGGAACTGACGTTCCTCCCACTTGCAAAAGTCAAGTCGAAATGAACATCTAGGACAACAGCTAAAGGTGATGTGTGGGTCCCCCCCAAAAAAGGAGGTGTTCTGATATTCCCCCAAAGACATAAATATGTAGAAATCTGGCACCCTGAATATGAAGACCGACAGGACGCCAGCAACAAAGTGCAAGCCAAGCAAAATCCTCAGGCATCTTTATTTAGCTTGGGGAAAAAAATGTATCCTAGCGCTCCTCTGGAGGGGTGCGTGGTACAAACAGAGCAGCTAATCTACAATGCTCACTTCTCTGTGGGATTTTTCAGGGAGGTCTCCATAGGGCAGTTTTGCAAACAGTCAGGGGGAGGGGAGATCTTGTTAGTCAAAGAATAAACGTTTCCAGTTTGATATTGATAAAAAGTTAAACTACTACACATAGAAAGGACGCCAAGAGATTTTCAAACTAATGAATTCATTGTTAAAGGGCTCACAAACTTTTCTATATATGAAGCTAGTAGGCAGGTAGCATCCTTTTATATAGCCATTTGAAATGAAATAAAAAAGAGGTATCATTTACAGTAGAGTTTTTTTCTTCAATAGGTGTTAACAAGAATATGAGGGATCAGATAGAAATTCAGAGGTGAGACTTACAGTTACATACCAACAAAAGACTCAGCCTCTCTCAAACTGCCCCAAGAGATAGTCAACCTGCCTGAAAACAGACAAAAGACATGAACAGACAGAGCAGGGAATCCAAAGAGCTAATAGACATACCTGGATGTTCAACATTATTATTCATGGGGGATAAACAACTAAAACCATATGAGATGCTATAATATGACTACCTGAAAGGCTAAAATGATAAAGATTATCAATACAATGCAGTGGTCAAAATGTCCTAAAATAGAAATGTGTATATGCTGAGGATGGGAGTGTAAACCATCAGAAAGATTCAAGATTATTTTGCATGGTGCGTCAACATGAAATTGCACGGTGTACAGAGTCCCCAGTGTATTTAACATACCATGTAAGCATGTGTACTCTGGCAGACACATACAGGAATCCACTGGAACATCCTTCATAGAAGCCTCAAGCCACAAGCATTGCAGGCACTTAGCACTAGAGAACAAACAGATGTATGGAGGGAGCTGTGTTCCTTGGGATATTTTACATGGGGATTGAACTGAAAACAGCACTCTGTGGTATGGCTGGGCTTTGCAAACAAAACATCAGACAGAAAAGGCCAGATGCATAAAGGAATTAAAGGAACCATAGAGATGACTCAGGGATTAAGAGCACTTGCTGCTTCAACAGAGGACTTAGGTTTGGTTCCCAGCATCTAGCTCAAGTAATGTTGTCTGTATGGCAATATAGCTCCAGGGGACGTGACACCCTCTTCTGGTCTCCAGGAGCACCTGCACTCATGTGCAGATAGCCTCACACAGATACACATGTATACACAAGATGAAACACATTAATGTTTAAAAACTGGCTTAAAAAGAAAACTTAAGTCTTTTAAAATAAAGTCCATTTATATAGAAATTCATTTATATCAAGGTCAAAGTGTTCAAATTATAGAGCAGAGTTTCAGAATTCAGGTGTGGATAAATATAGCTTTTTGGAGCCTCTATTGAATCAGCATGGCAACCCCCTCTCTGGGCAGCTGGAAGCAGGCCTGTGAGGACCCTCAGGGACTCCAGGGTTTCTGACTTGGGTGGTATTTACAGAGGTGTTTGCTTTTTGATACTTTGTTAAGTTCTACATTTATGGTTCCGTGCATTTTTAAAACATGAATTATATTTCATAATAAAATGTTTTAGGAAAATGAGAAATTTTAGAAAATAATAAATTTGTCAGGATAAGAGTAATGAGTAATCTCCTGCCCTCCCACATATTAATGTCCATAATAAATCTGCAGTAATGAAAATAGTGTCCAGGAACAGATGGCTCCATCAGTGGGACAGAACGGGTCATTCCACAGCCATGTCTCAGCTGTGCAGGCACTTAAGGTGTGATGAAGGAGTCTCTCCAAACCCAGGAGGGAGCAGTGGGCCATTTAATAAATAGCACCAAGACAACTGGTAAGCTAACTAGAAAAAATATAGACCCTACCTATACCTCCAGCATCCTATTAAAACCCAAACCCGACGCAAAATAACATCTCAACTATAAAAACCAAACACTAGCAGTGCAATCTGGCAACTGGAGGCAGGACAGCATTCGAAGAAAAAAAAAAACCAAAGCAAAAGCTGCAAGAAAATAACCACAAATGCTTTCAAAACAGATACCTGTCGTCAAAAGGCTCCAAGAGTAAACATTTAAAGGTATACGCCATGTGACTAGAGAGACAGCTCCACAGTTGAGAGCACTTGCTGCTCTTGCCGGACACACAAGTTCAGTTTCTAGCCAGTTCAGTTTCCAGTGCCCACTGGGAAGCTCATGACTTGCTGTAATCCCAGCTTCAGGTGACCCATGGTCTCTGGCCTCTGGGGGTACCTGCACGCACGTGCATATGCTTATATGCAGGCACACACACACACATTCACAATTGAAAAATTTAAAAAAATCAAATCTTTTAAAAAGTACATATTGAACTTGGAAAAGAATATTCCAAGGCAGACCAGCACACGGGTCTGGTATGATATTTTAAAATTTAAATGTGTCATTGAAATTACTGAATAACATTAAATAATGGTTAGGTCATTTAAATCGATCAACACTCAAGATTAACCAGGGCATTTATAATGATAGCCTAGATTCAAAAGCTCAACCTTGCAAGTAAGTGCAAGGAGGAGAGACTGTCACCTATCAAAAGGATGGGGAATGTCAAATGCTTACTTTTAAAGCAGGGGGTAATGGGAACAAACCCTATATTGTCTGTTTGGGGAAGGGTCTGCCAATCTGCTCTTATGTAGCCCTTTCCTCCTGGAAATTTATTCCAAGGACATAACAAGAAACAGGGACCAAGATTAATGAACAAACATGTTGCTGGCTGTGAGATTTGTAATAGCAAACTTAAGTAATGGCTCACCTAAGGTCCAACACTGAGGGAGTGAACTGATTTGTCCCCCATGGCCAACCCTCCATCTACCAGATCCTGAGCACAAAGCACTTTCAGGACCGTGGGAAACTCATGAATCATGGGAACAGGGCAGATCCAGGTTCCTGGGGTCCTGAAGATTGTGCACTTGTGTGGCCTCCAAGAGAATAAAAATTACCTTTGGAGGAAGGAGCTGCATGTAGGTTGGGGGCTCTGAGATTTAAGCTTTGTTTGCTTCACAGAAACTGGGTTGGAATATTAAATTATGAAACCTGACAAAAGCAACATACAAGAAAATGCCTGTGCAACAGAAAAAGGCACGAGACAAAGGCACACATTAGGAACTTTGGGGGCTGAAACACGGTTGCTAAGTGTCCTCATCTTTTTTATGATTCATTAACTAAAACAAAAACAAATTTAAAATGAAATGAAGCAGAACAGGAGAAAAATGGGGCATGCAAAGAAAAGGGGCGGGCAGAGAGGGGATGTGGGGAACTGGTCTTTAAAGAGGCAAAAGTCAAAGCCTGAGGTCAGACCCAGGACAGCAAGGACTGGTGGGAAGATGGCTAGAGAGATGGCAAAGGTGCAGGGTAGGAATGCTGTGTCTGAGATGCTAGAGGATGTAGGAACAGGGACACAGGCAGTTCCTGATTAGATTCTAGAGACTGTAAGGACACGGGCAAAGTGTTAGCCCATGAGGGTCTTCACTGGTGACAAATTCTCAGACGATATCAAATGTCCCTGGAGGTGGGTTACTTTAAAGGACAGTGAAGGGGAAGGTGGGACCTGGGGGAAAAATTTTGAAGCAGAAGAAATAGGATAAACCCAGGTGAAGCAAGGTTGACACCTCACGCTGACCTAAGAAAGTCTTCAAACCAGGTCCAAGAGAGAAATAAAGAGCATCCAACCCTACAGGAGTAGAACATTGCTAGGCATTGACCATCCTAGGGGAGGGGGCGATGCATCTATGCCATCCTGCTGCAATAATGAACTGCTAATTGAGCGGCCAGATGAAATAAAGAGTCATGGCACCGACGTATGTGTGCAGGGAGACCTGGGAGGAAAACAGATTTTTCAAAACAGGAAGCTCTTACCTGTAGAATGATGGGGCCCCCTTTTCTTTATTTTATAAGTGTGCATGTGAGAGTATAGTGCACGTGTGTGGGGGAGGTTGTGGTGTTCATGTGTTTTCAGGTGAGTGTGCATGTATGTGCTTGTGCCTAGAGGTCACAGGTCAATCTTGAGGGACATTCCTTAGACGTGTTCAGCCATGTTTTTAAGACTGGGCCTCACACTGGGAATCGGGGCGTGTTTATTCAGCTAGACTGGCTGGCCACCAAGCCCCAGCGATCACCTGTCTCCACATCCCTAGCATTGGGGTTCCGAGTATAGACCACCACACCTTGTTTTTTACATAGCTGCGGGGGTTGACCTGCGTTCCTCATACTTGTACAGCAAGCACAGATTCTCTGCAGCGGTGCTTCTCAGCCAGTGGGTTTAGAACTGTACGTCATGACTCCTGCATATCGTGTATTTACATCACTATCCATAACAGTAGCAAAGTTACGGTTATGAAGTATTAATGAAATAATTTTATGGTTGTGGGGGTCACCGCAACACGAGGAGTTGGATTAAAGAGTCACCGCGTTAAGGAAGGGTGAGAACCACTACACTCTACTGCTTTTTCCAAGTCCCAAAACCCAAGCTTTGGTAGAAAAATACTTGGCAAGTGCCCACACACCTGTGCTTCTGGCTCACAGCTTGATCACATGAAGTATCTACATGAATCTGGAAATTAGAGGAGGATAAGAAAAGACTCATCTTGAGGGAAATAAATCCCCTCATCACTTTCCCCAAAGAAATCTAATTATTTTTACTTTCCTGTAATCTTTTCTACTCAAGAAGTAAAAATAGGAAAATAATTTAATTTTATTGGCAAAATTTACTAGATTAATACAACTAAGAACTTCACATAAAACGCTAGCATTAAATATTAAAATATATTAATAAAATACTAGATTACTAAAGCCTAATATTTAATATAATACATTAATTGGGAGAACTGTGTCAGTTTAAATATTAAAGATAAAATGGAAGTTGCTGGTAGCCTGTGCAGAGCAGGGTGACAGTAGTCACCAGCTCGAGGGGCTCCTCCATAAATTCATGGAGAGGCCTTCCTGACCAGGTCCCCCCAGACATTGGTGGTGCAGGCAAAAGCTATAGTCAAAAGCTTGTTTTCCAAGAAGCGGAGAGAACTGAAGCCAGAAAGGCACACAGAGGTCGGCAGTGGGAGGCAGCGCCCACCTGCGCCTGTCTGCCTCAGCCAGGAAGGGTTGTAAAACCCAAGCAATGGAAGCTTGGGTCCTAGAGAAAGACTTTAGGTAATGTATAGTCCACCCACTGCCTCATAGAAAGGGCAAAGGAGACTCTGCTCCTTGTCCTCAGCCTTCTTCAGTGCTCTGACCAGACCCTCCCTTTGCCATGGTCACATGGAAGTCCAAGGACAAGGGAGAGCTGGCAGAAGTCAAGAAGCCCAACTCCAAGGTCAGAAAGCCTCTGCTGGATAAGTGTACAGGAGACCCAGCACAGAAAAGGACACCTCCCCTACCCCTGGCTGGAGGGCTGGCCCTCACTACCCACAAGTGCCTGCCGAGCTGGTTGCTTTTATCAACCTGGGGACAGCTGCTGTCCTTGGAGTGGGCAGGAGAGCAATGTGCAAACAAGCTACACTCGGAAGAGACCTGGGCTGCTCCTCAGGCTGCTGAGTCATGGAGGTCAGTAGCTCCTCTGTTGTTTGCAGCCCTGTTGGAGGCTGTTGGTCCCACCAGCTTCTATCTGGCCTGCCCATAGTCTGGTGTTGCCCATGTCTTTAGTGCCCAATGGCTGACAGAAAGGACTTTCCTGCTGATTCTCAATTCCAACTGAAAAGAGTTATGTGTGTGGGTGACACTGCATCTTTGTGGAAGACACACACACATATGCCACCCAAGGCACACAAGTGAGCGCACACATGCAAACACACACACCATACGTGTACACACATGTATACACACAAATGCATACATACAGACAGTAGGAGCATAGGGTCAATCCAAATGCAGAGCATCTGTTCTCCACCTCCACCCTAGGTGGCGCTGGATGGTGTTCAGCAATGTTTGGTTCGCTCAGATTGAATTTGTACTGGCAGTCAGTGAGTGGAGGCCAGAAATGCTCTCTAACACCTAACAAGGTGCAAAACAGCATCTCACCAACATCATTCAGTCCCCATCCCAATGTAAAAAAAAAAAAAAACAAAACTCCAAGACTAAGAAGCTCGGTTTCCATGTGTAAACATAAAAATTATACTCATTGTGAATTCTCAAAATCTGAGGAGGTGTGGATGTGAAAGAGAATAGCCCACTTACAGGATAGCCCAGGCTGGCCTTCAATCCATAAGCTTCCTGCCTCAGCCTCCTATGTGCTGGAATCACGTGTGTGATAATAATAGGGTAACCAATACGAGGAATTAGGAAATTAGGACTCTAGCATTGGTCTTCCAGAAGTCTAACAGCAATCTATTTGCTCAAGGTTTGGAGGCTGGAAGTCTAGCATCAAAGGTCTGTTATTTCTCACTTCCTCTGCCTTCCTGTTTCCTATATCTTAACAGGGGCTTTGTGTTGTATGCGTGTGTGCACGCACACACGTGACATTCGAAGGTTACGATGGTCTGTAATAGTGCACCTTAGCGACTGGTGGCTGGAATAGGACGACTCTACTGACAGAATTTTACCTGAATTACTTCTTTAAAAGTTTTTCTCTCCAAACAAAGTCACATTCTGGGATACTGAGAATGAGGACTTCAGATTATGGATTGTAGGAGAACACCATGTAAGTGACGGTAGGAGAATAAGGAAGAAAAGGGGCAAAAACTCAGCTCAGAGAAGACTTGACTGTCTGACTGTCATGACGACCCAGCGATGAGACGATGCGATGGGTTGGTGGGAGAAAGGACGGATAGCTGGGAGTAAGGTTGGAATGACGGACACGGGGAATGCTGAAAAATAGAGGAAAGGATGGGAATGGAGGGAGAAGTGGATACAGGGACAGAGGGAGGCAAAGACGCATAGGGAGAAGGAGGGATGAGCAGAGGTGGGGAGTGGGTAACAGATGGAGAAATGAATGGAGGGAGGGATTGGAGGATGGAAGAATGGATGGAGAAACAGGGATGAACTTGTGGAGGGATGGATAGAGAAACTGATGGAGAGGGGAGTGGAGAGAGGTAGCAGAAGTCAGACAGGAACTGATGGAAAGAGAGACCGAGGAACGGCTTGTGGAGAGAGGTGAAGGGATAGACGGATGATGCACAGATGGGGAGGGGTAGAACACTGGGTGGTAGAGATGCATTATGGGAAGAGAGAGATGCAAGGGGAGAGGGATGCTATACCCAGTAAGAAGCTGTGCAAAGATCCTCAAACAGTGGTCCAGGAAGGAGTGATAGGCAGTGGCATCTTCTGTTTAGATGGGATGAGGCTAAGATTACCTCTGTGTTCTTTTTCATGTGTGTACGGTCCATCAAAGGAGATCCCACATGAAGCAAAAACATTTCAAACAGTTTCCAAGGGTCACTGCTTCACATGTGGTCACCACAGACAATCCTTGAGCCTCGACTGCACAAAAGCACCGCCTGTCCATGGTTCTTTCCATGAGAAAACCACCAATCTGATGAAGCAGAAGTCAGACCTGCTGGCTGTTCTCCTGGGAGCTGGTGTGCTTAGCTCGTAGTCAGCTTACCTTGTCCGACCTCGCACAGGCTGTGACAAGCACTTGTGCGAGTTCTAAAAGGGGGGGAGGCGAGGGGCACTCCATGGCAACTGATCTAAGTCACGGATCTCCAAGGCGACCAAAGGAAAGACCTGAAAAGTGAAGAACACGAGGCGGCCTTGGAACTCAAAATATATTAGATGTGAGAAGTTGCCCTGATTTTTCAAAGGTATGTTTTTAAAAGATGAATTTTAAGGAGATTTATTGTTAAGAAACATATTGACATGTCAGTGGCTGAACAGACACTTCAGGTGACAGCCTCGGTGCGCTTACAGACTGAATACCAAACTAAAGGATCACACACCTCGAAGGTTCCCTCACTCACAGGCATTGCTGTTCAGGGCAACTGTCACGGCTTACTTTTCACACATTTGTCCTTGATGCACAAGGCCCATAATGTGGGCTTTCATGCTGCCAGCCCAGTATTTACGGCAGATGTGAAAAATTGTATTTAAATTAGAAATGCTAAAAATTAACATTTATTGACTCCATGTTTCATTATCATTAGAAATTAGTTTGTTCTTGGGTAAACAGTTTATAGCATGATATAAATATGTTCCATTGACCTGTTAACTGGCCTAATATATTATGGAATTATTGACAGCAGCAGTAAAATTTACTAACAGCTATTAAACCTTTTAACATACTTGATATGCCCGTCTCTCTAATACCCACGAATTAGGTGTGGGTGTTATTTTTAAGATAATCTGCTGCTGATATTAAATTCTTCCAAGATTTTAATATATTGTCTAAGTTTATGGATCATAAAATAAGCCTGGAGCTTACAAAAATTTACAGGACAATTTTCTTAGAAAGGCACGTGTAAATTTTAGGATAGTATGAATGATATAAAGCACAGAAACACATAAAAAAAAGTTTCCCAAACTGCACTAAAAGAGTAGTTAGGGACTCATTTCAACACACAAAACCCGTAGTCTGGACAGGTAGGCAAGACTGAATGGAAGACTTGCACAGTTACGGCGGCCACTGCAAAGTAACCAAAACAGAGGAGGATTCAGGCCAGGTCTACCCCAGGGCCCATCCTGGGTTGTGAAACATGTTTCTGGAGACTTAAATCTGGAGCTAGGATGTCCACAAGAGTGAAAGCTATGCAGCTCCCTCCCTTCCCGTCAGCAGCCATGCCAAGAGTCTTTTTCCTTGAATCATGTAAGGTGTGGCTCAGAGGAGGATGGGAAGAACTGTATGGAGAAACATGTAAAGAAACTTATGTAGAATCACATGGAAAACCGTGTGAAGAACCATGTGGAGAAGTTATGCAAAGTGCATCACGGGGAGTCACTTAAAGAACTGTGCGGAAAAACCAGCCTATATGCTATATGGAGAATGATCACGATGGGCTCCCCAAGTACAATCTTCCCCCAGGGGCTGAGTGCGGACAATGGACATATGTGTCTACTACACATGTCTACAAAGGCCGAGTGTGGACAATGGACTTATGTGTCTATAAAGACTGAGTGTGGACAATGGACTTATGTGTCTATAAAGGCTGAGTGTGGACAATGGACTTATGTGTCTATAAAGGCTGAGTGTGGACAATGGAATTATGTGTCTACACATGTCTACAAAGGAGGCTGCAGCCTCCTTTGACTCTACTTTGGGGCACAAGAGGCTGAGATATTTCCCAAGCTCCGGTCAACAGACTCCTCCAAGGCCTCTGGCGACTGCTACCCCTGTGAGGCCATCCAAGCTGTCACCCCACTTCCCAGGAACAGTATTAGTGTCAGGCAGCTGCTGTGACAGTGCTGACTTGGTGACTGAAGAGAACAAATGTGGATTTTCCTACAATCCTGAGACTAGAGTCCACAACGGTGTAGACAGGGCCTTGCTCCCTCCGAGGTCTCAGAGGCCACTTTTCCATCTCAGTTTGCTTTTCTGGCACAGGATCAGGATGGTAGGCTAGCACCATGATGCAGCCATGTGGAACCCCACTAGATGGAGCTCAGACCAGGAGCTTCTAGCAGGAGGCCTGGGGGTGAGCTCTGCAGGGCCTCTAAGGGCCACTACCCATTCAAGTTCCCCAGTAAGAGAAAGAATCAGAAAGTCTGAAAGATGAAAGGCTGTGGGACCTTTGCCAAGTCCATGAGAGCTTCACTATGTCCTTGCCCATGAACAGGTGTCAGAGGACAGAGGGCACAACACAGTGTCCCTGAAGCAAAGCAGAGAAAGTCCTCTAGAGAAGCCAAGTTCCAGATGGCAATATTGACAGAGGTGTATCCCTAGGTAAAACACAGCTTTAACCTTCAGTGATTCAGGGTCTATGTGCTACTTATTCAGATGGTATTAGACAGCTCTGTGAATGTGTGTGCATGGGATTGGTAGGTGGGGTAGGGGTGCAGAACAGGGGCTTCCTAAATCCACCAGCTTCCAGTTCCCACACTGTGAATGTCAGTCTACATGGCAGGCTTAGCAGATGTTTTGGCTTTTGAGGAAGAAAGACGGCTCTGGGAGATCTGGGAAGACCATACATGCAACCCCAGGGCCTTTCTTAAGAATGAACTATGAGGAGAGTTGACATACAGAAAAGAGGTGGGCTGTGTGACGACAAAAGCAGACTGGACCCAAGATATGCCTAAGCTGTAGAGTCGAGGGAGGCACTGAAGGACTTCCGGTGTTCTCAGAGCCTGGCTGGTCTGGGGCAGCTTGGCCGTAGAAGGTCGATGCTGCTTTTCTCCTTCTGACCTTCAGAACCTGACAGGACACATTTCTGGTATTTTCAGTCTTCATTGCATCACCATAGGTTACAACCTCTTCAGGAAACACACACACACACA
>LOJH01000909.1:10864-23758 GCA_001685095.1 Ellobius talpinus | reverse complement strand
CACACACACACACACACACACACACACACACACACACACACACACCCCAGTGTGCACTTCCAAGGCTCTTCTGTTCTTTGGTTGGTTCTGTTATGAGGGCCATGAACACTCACCAGTGACCCATGGCGGTGAAGGTGCCATCTGAACCAGGCCTCCTCTCTCCCTGACTGTGAAGGGTGGGAATGAAGGCACTGAGAAGGGCACAGGTCCACGCCTGTAGAACATGGAAAAACGTGGAGAGATGTCTTATAGATCCCTGTCTAGGCTAATGTAAGGAGTGATCCACAATCTCATCAGACTTCTGGTCCTCGCAGAGGGACCCAAAAGACCACTCCAGCTAGTGTCTTCCATGGTCCTGACCATCTGGGACTTGAGGACAAACTTCTTAGAACTGGTGACATTTGAACCTGACAACTGATCAAAAAGCAACACTCTCCTGGTTTTTGCATCTCAGAGATGTATGACACACTATGTCACTGAGATTCTTAGACTAAAGTATGGCCTTCTGAGGGTTTCTCTTTCTTACACTAACTTCACCTCCCCAAGTGCTTTCTGCTCTGCCTGCATATACAGTATGAAAGAGACTATGTTCAGTTTTCCCAGTATTGGGGCTCTTTGAGATTGACAGTGACCATAGCACAGTGGCTTGTGTCTGCAGGCAGAAGGTCAAGGGCCAGGCCTCACCCCTGTGCTTCTCCCTCAGTACTTTGCACAGGCAGTATTAGTTCATTCACAGGGTTACAAGTTCCATCTTCCTGCTGAAGCCTTCCTAGCTCATTTAGATCACCACCAGCTTCCTCCAGGCAGGATTTAGACCTTCAGTACTCCTCGACCTCAAATCATTTCCTAGTAATACAAACAAATAAACAAACAAAATCCTCATACATTGAAAACAAAACAAAACAAAATCCCCACAGGGTCCTGGCTAGGATCCCAGAGGAAAACAGATGGTTCACTCAAAAAGAATAACTCAAGGAGAGCTCATTTACAAAGGATGTAATTACAGGGGTGCATGCGGAGGTGACAAGAAACCATGGGAGACAGTGCCATGGGTCCCACAAAGACCCATTACCACTCTTGGACCCAGAGGAATAAGGTGAGAGAATGGTGGCCAGAACTGACAAAAGAGAGAGGAGAGAAAATCAGCTCTGACTTGGAGGGAGAAGAGTTAATCTTCCCAAGGACATAGGCAGCCAAAGGTATCTGGGGGTTGGTAAACACAATGATGACACCCCAAAAATCCTCCCTCTCCCTTCAGTGGGCTGAATCTAAGGAACAGAACCCACTGCAATTATCTGAGGTCAAGAACCGAGTTGAGAAGGATGATGGGAAGATCTTTGGCATTGGCCCCCATCCCAATCTGATGTTCAGGCATATTGAGATAGGATGGGACAAAAAAGATACCACAAGAGGAAGAGGAGGCAAGGCATCTGCTGACAGGTCTGAAGTTGGGCCCAGGAGGAAGCACAGTGACAAAGCACAGCAGTTGATGTGTCCTTCCCCTAAGGTGATTTGGACACTTCTACTTTCCCACGATGAACTTTTAAAAAAGATGTTGATTCATCTTTTTTAAAGTCGTCACATCTATGGTAGCTGATTGAAAAGAATAGGAAATGCAACCCTTGTGTCTTAACTGTGATGACAGTTGGTGTTGCACAAACACAGAGCTCCACTGGGTGGAAATGCACTGGACTCTTAGATCTGTGAGTTCAGTGGGTCAAATTTACCAAGCTATTCTGCTTTGCTCACTAGATGGCATTGTTTTTTGATATGAGGTTGGATTAATCCGAGTTGTCATGGAAAAGGAAAAAAATACTCTCTCTCTCTGTCTGTCTGTCTCTCTTTGTCTCTCTCTCTCTCTAGGTGTATGTGTGTGTGTGAGTGTGTGTGTGTGTGTGTGGTGTGCACTCGAAAGCAAGTAAACCAGCTTACATTCAAATAATAACAGTTTTCTTACACCCGAGAGGCTGGGGACCTATTGGTTGCTTGGTTCTTGCAGTTGGGTTGCCTCCACAGTCTGAGCAGCTCTTTGGTGGCTGTCTCACACTGGAGAACTGGAGAGGTTGATAACCCCATAATCGCTCATTCCATGGGCTGGATGCCTCAGCTGTCTCAATTTGGTACAGAAATCTAGAGAGTTCTTGGAGAGTTCATGGAGATCTGGTGTTCCTCAGTCGGTGATGGAGGCCTAGAAATGCTAGTTCAGAGATCAGTTAAGGAATCAGCAGATGCAGCAATGGTAGCAATGGGGTAAATTATCTTGTCAGCAAGAAGGAAGGCCAAAAGAGAAACCAAACAAACAAAAGGTCATCACTCTGCATGCCCTTTATGTGGGCTGCTACCACCAACATTTGGGGTGGGTTTTCATCTCATTTAAGGAAATCAGTACAACTGCTCACTTGAGCTTCCCTACCAAGGAGATTCTTACTAGACATAAAAATTAAGCATTAAATATAGATAGATAGATACATACATACATATATACATGAATGGATGGAAATGTATATGTGTGTACACACACACACATATATATTTATATATTCCATAGAACTAGATACCAGGAATCATAGAATCATAGAGGCTGGTAAGTCCAAGTGCACAGTGTGTGTGAGATCAGGGGTGTGTGTGAGATTAGGAGTGTGTGTGAGATCAGGGGTGTGTGTGAGATTAGGAGTGTGTGTGAGATCAGGGGTGTGTGTGAGATCAGAAGTGCTAATGGCATCTTGAGCTTCAGTCCCAAGGATTCTACTGAGGGATTCTTCCTTCTTGTTCAATCTTTTGACCTATTCAGCCTTTCAATTAACTGGTTAAAGGAAGTCCATCCACAGTAGAGTGTACTATTGTTTTGACTCAGCATTTACTGAATTAAATGTTAACCTCATTCAAAAGCCCTGGCAGAGTGAGATCCATCGACCATCCCAGAGGGTAAGTGGACCTTCCAAGAAAACCCTGTTGTGAGCAGAGATGTCCTTCTCAGATGAAGCAAATATCACACGTTCCCTGTAACCCAGGGCAGAGAGTGAATGGCAAACTAAAATAATATCTTAAGTAGTAGAACTCTTTGGCAAGTGGTTTCACTGCTGTACAGAGTTCCTGAGAGATAGACTATCTGCTCACGTAGGGTCACCGTGGACTTTTCACTCAGACCGTCGGTCACAGCACCACAACCATCAAGATCAAACAGCATTCTAGAAGACTCAGCACTATTTACCAGCCTGGACTGCCCATTATTAACGAAATTGGTGGCATAATAGACAAAGGTCGGGATGGTTCCACTGAGTCACTCCACCACCTACCTGATTAAAAGTCAGTGACTTGTTAGAAGCCCTTTCCTAAAGTTGAACGACTGAGTAGTTTTCAAGATTTTCATAAGCTGATGGTGACTACAAAATGGGATAACTTTCATGAAAGTTGTATTTGAGTTCCCCTTGATTCTTCCCTACTCTTGAGGACCAGAAGGACCCCGGACTGGGGATTCTTATAACCTGAATGTGAGGGCTGGAGAGCACCAGGTTGCTCAACAAAAGCCCAGGCAGGTCCAGATTCTCCTGAGAGCCAGTCAGAACCCCCAGGTCAGGAGAAGACTGGTGCTAAGCCCCTGTGCTCCTCAGCTGGTTTTGTGGTGGCCCTTCCACACCTCCAGACCAAGATTCAGAGAAAGTGCCAAGTCCCTCAGCAGAGGGCACTGGCTGGCATCCCTGTAATACGCGGTTTGTAGGGAATGAAAGAAATTTGGTTTCCTTTTGAACGTGAGCACCCCGTTACCGACACGACACCGTGGTTTCCTCTCTCGGCTTTGAAATACCGTAAACTCACAAAAGCTACTGTCGAGTTCAGAACAAACACAGGGGGTATGTTTAGTTATTTGTTTTTGTAGTAAAATAAAATATTTATTATCCGCAGACACCCACTGTGAACAGAGGGGGAGGCCACTGTGTTTCATCTTGCGGATGTCATGTTTGACTTCCATTAGGGATGGATTACAGACCTGTGGGTTTTCATGAATTCAGGAAGTCCACTTTGAACACTGATTTCAAAGCCTACAGGGTGTGGGAAGCATGTAAGAACACAGCTCTGGAGGAAGGAACCTGTTGCATCTCGCCTGCACCTCGTGTTTGATAAGGCAGAGTGGGGTTCCCTTCGAGAGAGAAGCCAGGATGCGTTTCCCTTAATAAGGTGACTTTAAAGGAAGCCGGCCTATTGTTTCCTCTACATGTTCCTTGAGGTGTACACAATTAATTCAGTCTTGGAATCTGGAAAAAGCAAGCATTGTACCAGACTGCTTTGCCTCGCCTGCGTCTCCAGCTTATCACAGGGAAAGAGAAAGTGGGTGAGTCACCAGGGGCAGCTGCCTTAACTCTTCCGGTTCACTGGAGATGCTGGCTGAGCATGCTTTGTGTGTGTATATATGTGCCCATATTCACACCTACCATTTGGAATCTGAATCTAGATGAAAGGAGACCTACAAGGCCATGCTGATCACTTTAGACATGAGTCTAGAGTACACAGTCTAGTCACACCGGGGTCCAATTCTGAGTGCCTCACTCTAGAACCTTCGACTCACTGGTTCCTGCCTGGGGGAGGAAGTCTTAGGTTGGAGAGCGTGGTACACAGTGCTCCAAGATGCTCTCCTTGAGAAGATAAGACCAGTTGATGTTGTCAAGGGATGAAAAGCTGTGTTTTATGAGAGACAGGCTTATAGTTGAGCTATTCCATCAAGGAAGACATAACCAAGACTTGTGGGGGAGAAATTCATGAAGTCAGGTTTGGGGTCCTTAGAGAGAAAGTTCTACTGGTTCCTCAGGCACCCAGAAGCTCCACCTCACTGGGAAACGTGGAAACAGGAGTTGACATGTGAACACAGTGACAGGGCTAAAGATTCCTGGCCCACAGGTGAGAAGTCACTCCAGCCAATGTTTTAGGAAAAGAGGACTATCAGGTGGGTATGTGCAGAGAAGCCAAGGACCTCCTGGTATCTTACCCTTCTTGGAAGATTCCAACTGAGCTGGCACCAAAGGCGTATGCTGTTCCTCATTTCTTCTCAACCTCATGGGTCAACTGAGGCCCTAGTCCTCATACTTATTTGACTGCAATGGTTCTAGCATGAGTATTTCCCTTTACCCCTGGAGGGTAGAAACCAGAGAGCATGACAGAAGATATAATCTGTCATTATTCTAAGATATACAAACTATCTAAGAATATGGACCCAATTCAAGTTTCTTCGTTTTAAGGATAAAAGCACAGGGGTATATTCCTCACATGGGGTCAGTACAGAGAACATTTCCCTGAATACTGGAGGCCAGGGGCAAGGGGAAAAGGATGTGGCTTGGTGTTATGTTTGTGTCAATGGCCCTGACTGTCTTCGATGATGTCATATGATGAGCAGTCTAGATTTGAAGAAAGGCAGCCCTCTTAGTAATTTTAGGGTACTCTAATTTCACCAGCCCCCACTTTGTTTTGGATACACTTTGCTTATTAATTTAAAGAACACAGGCTCAGCCTTCCACTATTGGCTGTGCTGGGGATTTGCTGCAAACCATAACGAAGGGAAAGCCCTAGGCCTTCCCTGAGCTGCTCTGGTTTTTTCGCCTACTTTGTTTATTTCTGAAATCTGAGCAATTATCACACTTAGTCAGCCCTCATCTATCTATTAGGTCAAAGCTGGGCTGTGCTCACATTTTCCCAAGACCTCCCTCTGGGGATTCTCAGAGAGACAGGTTCCTTGTCCTGCTGTGACTAGCCACTATGTTCACGTCATCAGTCTGAACAGTATCTCTGGGGAACACCTAAGCAGGTCTGGGCTCCCTGAGCTTACACTGACTTTTTACATGTCTACACTCCCCAAGTTTCATGTGGTTCTTATTTATGTGCATGTGTGCAGGCACTCAGCAAACACTAGCGGAACAAACAGCAGAGCTCCTAACTCTTCCTCAGCAAATGCCACCAGTCCTGTGTGCGTGTGTCCAGAGCAACTCCAGCCACTGCTGTCCACTGTCACCTGCCAATCACAGTAAAGCCAGCAGGGGCCATGAGCCAGGTATCTCTAAGGCAGTCACCTCTCCCTCCATATTTGAAAAAAGAGGACCTGTGAATGACTCAGAATTTGTCCCTGAATTTATTCATGATCCTCTCTAGCCAGGACAGATTCTCCATGACATCATTAGAGTTTAAAAAAAAATCCGGCATTCTGCTTGGTGTATTCAACTTATCATTCACTGGCTCTTCATCTTTCACTTCTTGGGTTTGTCAATCATGCGTGACAATCCTCTGAAGTCATGGTTTACTTTGAAAGTCACTAGAGAAGGCACCATGCTTGTGACTTGGGATCTGCATGGCTGAGAGCCTCCATAAGGACCCAGAGTGAATGTACTGTAGACTTCTCATCCCAGAGCTATCACTACAGCCAAGTGTAGGGACATCTGGGTAACCAGCCATCCTGGTTGGGCCTCTCTTAAAGCCTCTCCTATCCCCTGATTCCTCATGCAGGGGCCCAGGAAGCTGGACAGTGAAGAAGCTTGGCCAAGAGTGAGGTTTCCTAACTGTGTTCATGGATGTACTCACCAAATGGTGGAATTCATTCCCAAGTACATGGGCATGGTCTGAGTGGAAAGACAGAGAGGAGGGGGGCTGGACAACAGCCCACAGCCCTGGTGAATTAGTGCAGAGTCTAACAAGAAATGGATGTGGCTATTAACTACGTTCCAAAGACCTGAGCTTAAGATGACTTGGGATGTGGTACATGGAAATGGTTGCATCAAAACTGACAGCTCCTAACACAACTAGTCCAGAGACTAGTGCTTAGTCGCATTCTTTAAAACATGTTCTTATGATTTCATTTTTCTGCTCAATATGAAGGTGAGAGTAAGACAGCGATGTGTTTCAAAATGGAATGATGTTATATGCAAAATATAAGAATCATGGCTAGGATTATAATATCATTAATACAAATTATGTTTAATTAAGAATTTTTATTAGATGTCATCAACTCAAGTTATAGGTGTGCTGTGAAATAGATTTGCTTCTCAGTACAAGAGGGTCTTTATTAGGACAAAGTGCCAAGCAAAAATTATCTACTTTTAGTACCTTGAAGAAGCTTCCAAACTGTCCAGACAGGGGCTAGAGAGGGGCTCTGGCCCTGGAGAAGACCTTTCCTAAGACCTGTTCACTTCCCAGTGCCTGATGTGAAGAGTCAGGGAACTGAGAATGTGAGATGCAGCCAAGAGCCTAACTCCCAGGGAAGGTTTAGAATGGAACGCTTTGCATGCCCAGAGTCTGGACTCAGAAATGCTGGTCACCATGGGAACATTCCCATGCCAGTGTGTCGCTGCCACAAAGCCCCCATGTCACACTGAATCCTGTTCCCCTAGGATCAGCATCCCAGCTAACAGGGTTTATTTGCTGTGGAGGCCCCTGCTAAGCAACAGGGAACTCACCTTAATTAATGTCAATATATTTCCTTACACCCACAGCCTCTTGGAGGAGCTAAAGCAAAACAAACCAAAGGGGGGAAAGTCTCAATTGATTGGGGGATTTTTAAAAGAATTCTTTAATATCAGATTAAGCCCATTTTGATTGTAAATCTATTTTCAGCTCAACATTACCAAAGAATATTACAAGAAAACTCTGTTTTATGAAGTTATTATGATTTAAACCATTCTCTCTCTGCTATCCTCCCTGACTTTTCTCTCACACATATTCGCTCTCCAGAGGGTCTAAAAATAAGCCTCCAGCTATTCATGTCAGTGCTCCGGGTTTATCTCACAGACTAAGGAGTTTTCCACAAAATGCCTTTATTATTTTCCAGGGTTCCACTACAGTATTTGGAAACAAAGGTGGCTTTAGGGATGAACCATGGGGGAAATGAAGCCGCCTAATGGGCAGAATCACCCTGTCACCATCCTCCTGCTCACAGGGACCAGGGCTAGGTTTGCCAAAGCCCCGCAGTGCACCGTGACCGGGTTTCAACAGCCATTCTGTGTCACAGGACACCTCTCATGCAAACTGACTTAAGCTGCATTCTGAGTTATGAGAGGAAGATAAGAGGGTCTCCCCCAGTATGACAGGTACAGCTCAGGCTGTACCTCCGTGGCACAGGCCAGGGTCACAGGTACTTCACCAAAGCAGTGTGTCACAGGCTCTACATGTGTTGTACAAACTCCTTTTTCTGCCCAGGATGGATTGGAAGATTTCAGGTTCTGTTGATTTGGCTCCAGGAACAGGAAGTATTGAGGAGAGGAAGCTGTTGGCAGCACCTGCCTATTTGCCAGTGGAGAAGGCAGGATATGGGTGAAGGAAAACATGTTTAGGTGATGGTCTGGTCTCAGTATATCAGGCACAGAGCCTCTCTCACTGAAGCCAATTGATAGGGGACTCCTAAACAAATGGATACGTGCTGCCCACATTTATGAAGCACACACTGGGGTCCAGGGAAGTTCAATAGAAGCAAAGGATTTGAGCAGCTATACTAAGTTGTGTTCCTAAACCAGCTCAACCTATGGGTGCAGATATAAATTTTTCCTTTGGATGCTTAGCTCTGTGTCTCAGAGGTGCCCCCTCAAATAGGCGACACAAGGGGAATCACTCTGGCATCCCATAGCTGGACAGTTCAGCGAGTGTCTCAGCAGCTGGTGCTGCTGACATTTTCACACTGTCCCTAACTGCCATGAGTGACGCTGTCCACAGCTGTCACCTGCAGAACCCTTTGCTGTACCAAGCTCAGTATAGATCCTTATCCCAGACTCACCTCATTTAGTGTAGGCCTAGTTCTCTCTCTTCTCTTCTCCTCTTCTCTTCTCTTCTTTCCTCCTTTTTTTTTGGAAACAGAGTCTCATGTAGCCCAGTATAACTGAGGATGACCTGGGACTCTGTGCTTGCCTGCCCATACTTTTCTGGTGCTAGGATTACAGATGTTCCCATGCCCAGCTGCCCCCCCCCTTTGTCATCTCCCACATTTTAGGAATTTGTTAAAACAATTGCTGTAGCCATTGCAGAAGAGAGTTGCTATAGCACTATGGTCCCCATTCACGGATGAGGTAAACTGAGGCTGCAACATGAATTCCCTAACAAACTGGGTGACAGATGGTGAGCTAGGTTCTCTCTGGAGCAAGAGCTTGAAGATTTCTTATTTGAAGATGTCTGGGGCTATCTGAGAGGACTCCTGTGCCGCGAACAGCCCACTGCTAAGGGAAGAGTGGGGCTATTGAGGTCTGGCCCTAGAACTGGAGGTTTACACAGTAAGACACTTGCTACTTTGTGTGCACCTGACACCAACACAGAGCTATTAGCATGACGTGTCTTGTGGCTGGGATTGGGGGTGAAGGACATGTCCTAGCACGGAGCAGATATAGAGTTTCCCACACTGACTTCCCTTGTCTATCTCTACAACTCTCCACTTTCATGTTCTTCCTCCTTCCAACCTCTTCATGACGATAGCAATGTGTATAAATCTGCTGCATGAGACCCTGCCTGAGGTCAGGTCTTACCCAGCCAGGTGATGCCCACTATCTATTGTCTGTTGCCTTTGTTTGTAGCAGCAATGACCGTGGCACTGAGTTTCCTAAAAAAATGTCATCTCATTCTTCTTCATATCTGAACAAAATCCTGCCATGCATGCATGGAACACTTATGCTATCCTTCACAGTTTGACAGTGTCTGGGCTGATCCGTTTCCTGGCTTTTGTGAATAGTACAGATATGAACATGAATGTGCAAATATCT
This sequence comes from Ellobius talpinus, assembly GCA_001685095.1. Lineage (NCBI taxonomy): Eukaryota > Metazoa > Chordata > Mammalia > Rodentia > Cricetidae > Ellobius > Ellobius talpinus. The sequence continues at coordinate 14,042 of LOJH01000909.1, read as the reverse complement.
CTGTGGTCCACTGAGTCCTTTGGGTATACAGCTGAAAGTGGGATAGCTGGGTCATATGGTGATGTGGGAGTCCCCTCTGTGTGCTGTGATTACCATGAATGGATAAAGAAACTGCCTTGTCCTGTTGACAGGGCAGAACTTAGGTAGGTGGGGGAAAACTGGACAGAAGGCTGGGATGAAGAAAGCAGAGTCAGAGAGACACCATGGAGCCGCCAGAGTCAGACATGCCAAATCTTTGCTGGTAAGCCACTGCCACGTGGTGATATACAGATTAATAGAAATGGGTTAAATTAATATAATAGTTAGCTAATAAGAAGTTAGAGCTAATGAGCCAAGCAGTATTTTAATTAATATAGTTTCTGTGTGGTTATTTTGGTTCTGGGCGGCCAGGACGAACAAGCGGCCTTCTTGCAACAATATGGCAGTTCTAGATGTACTGTTTGAGGACCCTCCCCATACAGATTTGCACAGGATCTGAATTACTTTCCATTCCCACCAGTGGCAGGCAAGGGTTCCACCTCCCACATCCTCATCACCAATCATTCTCCAGATGACAGACATTTTGACTGGTATGATAGAGCCTGAAAGCATTTTGACTTTGTAGTTTCCTGTGGCTGGGAATGTTGAGCAACAGTTTGAGCTTAACTGTGATAGAGGATAAAAAGATCTGGGAGGCAGGGAGAGGGGGAAAAGTGGGAGAAAGTGAAGGTTCACACCTGACATGAGGGCATAAAAGTGACACTGGGAGTAGGGAGGAAGGACTGCGTAAGAAGGGGTGGGGAACAAGGGCAGGGAACAGGGAGAAAGAGGAACGGGAACAAAGTGTGCCTGAAACTGCTACAATGAAATCCATTATTTTATATGCTAACTTAAAAAAAACAATTTTAAAAGCCAATGGCATTGAGTATCTGTCTATTACAAATGGAACAGTCGTGTATCAAGTGGAAAAGGAAGTGTGTCCAATGTCTTCTGGCAGATTTTAGGTCACTCCATCCGTGTTAATTTACGTCCACAAAACTATCCACAGCTCATTGAGCCCCAGGCCACAGCCTGAAGGAGCAAACAACTACTTATGGAAAAGAGATCTTTCTCCCATGCCTAAGTCTGGGCTGCTCTCACAGTACACTTCTCAACACCATTTTTCTGTAAGGTAAATTTTCAGGACTTTGATGCTACCCTTTGTCCTGTGAGCCCAGGCTTGGGGCCCGCGTCACGGGTCATGCGCAGGGCTCTCGGGGCTCATAACAACTGTAGGGTTCACTCTTCATGTCCCACACTTCTTGTGCCATAAGATCCCTTTGATAGTTACTCATGATTAGCAATATAATGAGATTTAGAGTTGCCATGGAAACATAATTCTGGATGTGATCATGAGGGTCTCTCTCCAGATTGGATACCTAGGGGTGAGAACATGGGCTGCACCATGCCATGGATTGCAGTTTAGGACAGAATAAAATGGAGAAAGTGAGATGAACACCAGCACCTGTCTCCATCTGCGTTCTCAGTCTGGTTGCAGTATGGCCAGCTGCCTCAAGCTCCTGCCTCCATGTCTTCCCACCATGATGACTTATACCCTAGAACTGTAAGGAAACCCTTCCCCCTTAAGTTGGCTTTGTTGGGTAAGTTCCTTGCTTTAAAGGAGCATGCTACCTCTAACTTCTAGAATATGGTTCTCAACCTATGGGTCACAACCTCTTTGGGGTTGATCCACCCTTTCACAGGGTTCACCTAAGGCCATCAGAAAGCACAGATATTTACATCATGATTCACAAGAGTAGCAAAATTATAGCTATGAAGTAGCAACAAAAATATTTTTTTTGGTTGAGTCATCAAAATATGAAGAAGTGTATTAAAGGGTTGCAGCATTAAGAAAGTTAAGAACCACTACTCTAGAACATAAAGAACCTGAGAAATAATCTCTCCTGGCCAGACAGAGAGGGAGGGAGCAGAAGGAATGCCACCTTCACAGTCCCAGTGATGTATGTCGTCATTGGTCTGGCCCAGAACTGCTCTCATACCAGCCTGAGAGACTATCAAAGGGGACCTTGGAATACCTGAATGGCTTCTCTGAAAGGCTCTAGTCACACAGGCCTCTAGAAAAATAAGCAAGAAATTAAACTTCAAAAAATCATCTTCTCCCTATGAGAAAGTCCTTTGTGTGTGAGTCGCAGGCCACATCTCCCCTGTGTTTCTGTCTTCCCTTCCATTTCTTCCCTCCTCTGCCTCTCACAGAACTGCAGCTCGCATGTCCATGGAATGATTTCCTGGCACTGCTCGCCATGGCCCCATCCATGCTTTGGAACACAGACACCCATTTTCACCAAAAGTGGAGCAGAGAGAACTCCATTTTGGGGGATGCTGAGCTCCACACAGTTATATGTGATCTGAGGAGCTGAAGAAAAATAAGCCAGAAGTCAGCCGCTAGAGCAGAAAGGCCTTCAGAGGATGCCAAGGGTTTATGGAAGTCAGGGAAGTGATAGGCTTCCCTTTAAGCCCAAGTGTTTAGGTGACTGGACGCATGGCCTCTGACTTGGGTCACCTGCAGCAGGACATTCCTCCAGGATGCCTCACTGTGCTGAGGGAACCAAGCCTTCTGTTATATCGGAGAGCTGTGTAAAGGCAAAGATAACACTTACGGGGATATTTTCAATGTTCTGGTGATATTTTTAAAATGAGAAATGTTCCAAAACAAAGTGCAGGTAATGAAAGGCCAGACACTCTTCCAACCGATGAAGAAGGCTGTCTCAGACTATGCTTAGGGGGGTCGTCCTGAGCCTCCCATGTGTCACAATCAATGATTCTGGAGAGCATGAGCAAGAAAGGTTTAGTCACCACAATGACAGGGCCACAATGTACTGCCACAGAAAGGACAGGAGGACAGAGAAGAGGTGGTGGACAGCGTTCCTAGAAAAGGTGAAGTAGTCATGACACATGGTTCAGGCTTTGAAGCTCCAGAGATGTGACATCATAAGACTTATGTAATAGGATTTTCAGGGGTTTATAGATGCATATATGAAGTACAGTTCAGTAAACAGATATTAAGAGATGCACAGAAGAGGAATGTGTATGTAGGTGGCTACAATTTAGATAAATATATACATGATAGAGTCATTAGATAAAGAAATGAATAAATTATAGATAGATAGATGATAGATAGATAGATAGATAGATAGATAGA
>LOJH01000908.1:35809-47416 GCA_001685095.1 Ellobius talpinus | reverse complement strand
GAGAGAGAGAGAGAGAGAGAGAGAGAGAGAGAGAGAGAGAGAGAGAGATCAGCTCTGGAGAGGTTCAGACCTTGCTATGAAGAAGGCCACATCTCCCATCTCCCTGAGCATCTTGCTGTCCACACAGGACCATGTGCCCCTGGTGGGTTATGAACCCCATCTCCCCATCAGACCCCTCTCACACCATGCTGCCACCGCTCCAGAAGTATCCTAAGAGCTTCCATAAGGGCAGGAATAAGCAAAAACTAGTTGGTCCCCACGTCAACAAGGCTGAGTCACTCCTGGTTGCATGATCCAAAGGAAGAAAGTGAAAGTCAGATGGGGAAGGCGCTGACCAATCACAGAAGAGGGGAGAAAGCGAGTTTGACCAGAGCAATGCTGGCTGGCAGTGATGGGAGCCCTGGCTTCATTTACACAGCAAACTTTGTATTCTGTATCTACTCACCCATTTGTCCACACCTGTGCTGGGCTCCACAACTTGCAACCTCTGTCTACCACTGTGGTTATCAGTTAGGTCTTGCCACCTCTTTTCAGTGTTGTGTTCCTAGCACCCAGCCCAGGGCTTTCTTCACAATAGCACTTGATAAATCATTGTTGATCAAATGAAGACTGTGCCATCCCTATAAGGAGCAAGATTCAAGATTTTTATCCGTGGATAGACCGTGAAGATTCTGGTTTCCCTGAGTGGCTGGCTACTGGCTATCCAATCTTCTTAGTTATTTATATGCAATCACCTTCTCCCATTTATGAAAATTTTAAAATGCTGTCTTTTGAAGAACAAAAAAATTGCAATTGTAATTAATATTATTATGCAAAGTATTTTACTGCATTTCCTAATGTAATTTACTTTTGCTGGTCTTTCTCCTCACCCCGTTCACTTTGCCCCCTTCCACTCCACAGCCTCTTCTCTGCTTTCACGCCACCTGTGTCCATTTGCCCTCCTCCCTCCCTCAACATCTCCCTTTGTCTTCTCTTGGTCCCCTTTCTAGTTCCATGACCTGTACCCACTTTCTCCCACATATATACATACATAAACATTAAAAACTGGGATCTACATATGAGAGAGAACATATGGTATTTGTCCTTCTGAGCTTGGGTCACCTCACTTAATGTAATAATTTCCAGACCCATCCACTCTCCTACAACTTTCGTAATTCCGCTTTTCTTTATAGCTGGATAAAATTCCATCGTGCCTCTGTACCACATTTTCATTATCCACCCATCAGTCGCTGGGCATCTAGGCTGGTTTCATTTCCTGGCTATTGTGAATAGAGCAGCAATGAACATGGATGAGCAAATGTCCCCAGGGTAGGATGTAGAGCCCTTTAGGAATATGCCCAGGAGTGGACCCAGGCTAGGTCATATGGTAGTTCTACAAGAAAAAAAAATCTTTAATTTTAATATAATTAAATTGCTCAATGTTGTCCTTATGGCTAGTACTTATTGTGTTTTGTTTAAGAGATGTTTCCCCAGCCTGAGGTCATAGATATAATCTCTTATATTGTCTTCCAATGGTGTCATAGTTTTCTTTCTATGCTTAAGCCTTTATTCCATCTGGAATTGGTTTTGGGGAGTCACTTAGGATAGGAAACTAATTTCACTTTCTCCCATACGGATAAGCAATAGGCCTGGTGTGATAGACCGGATCTGGCAGTTGCCACACGTGTGAGGGCTTATTTCTGAGTGCTTGCTCTTGTTTCATCCCTATGCTGATGGCACACTGTCTTAGCCATAATAGATAATAATAAATCCTGGTATCCAATATAGCAAGTACACCATCTGGCTTATGGATTGTGCTTCACTCTTAAAAATTTTGCAATTGTTTATTTTATGTGTATGAGTATTTTGCCTGTATGTATGTTTTGTGCACTACATGTATGCAGTGCCCACGGGGACCAGAAAGGGTGTCAAATCCACTGGAACTGGAGTTATAGACAGTTATGAACCACAGTCTGGGTGCTGGGGTTGAACCTGCATCCTCTGGAAGCACAGCTGGTGCTCTTAACCACTGAGCCAGTTTTACGGTCCTCGCGCTTAACTTTTTTAAAAATCAGAGGATCATGGCTCTTTTTGACCATCTCACTCTTCCATATACATAAGGATCAGCTTGCTAAAAAGTAGGTTGGGATTTCCATTGAATTTGCATGAAATTTGCATGTGAGCTCACATCATGTTACGTTTCATTTTCTCATTCAAGAACCTGGTCTGTCTCACTTAATTCAGTCTTACGTCCTAACTTTTAGAAAGGTTTCATGATTTTATTCCAAAATCCTTTTTAGTTTTTGCTACTTTTGTATTTGGTATTTCAAAATGTTTATTGGTGTCCAATAGCAAAGTATATATGTGTATATATATCCTAAGCTAAACACACATTAATCATTACAAACAGTTACACACCTGTTTATATGGCACCGGATCAGGAGTTGAACAAACCTAGGTCCGCTCATGCGCCTGCCACTCCCCATCCTTCAAGACCTCAGCTTTCTCTTACTCTGGGACCTTCCTCAGGTCTCGATTAGCCTCATCTGTTTTTCTGAACTGCTTTTAAATTAAATGACACCCCCCAAAAAAACTGCCCAGCATTATTTTGGGGAGATATACTCATGTTGCTCCCTGCAAAGTAAAGAGCCCTCATTCTCATGGTGACATTCTGTGAAGATGCCACAATTTCATGATTCTTTCTCCTTTGCTCATCAGCATCTAGTAGTTTCTGATTTGGAGTTACCACACACAGTAGAGTGTAAGGCAGTCTAGTTGTCTCAGTTAGGGTTTACTGTTGTTGTGAAGCGGCACCATGACCGTGGCAACTCTTACAAAGAAAAACATTACGTTGAAGGTGGCTCGCTTGCAGTTTCAGAGGTTCAGTCCATTAGGATCAGGCAGGGGAGCATGGCGGTGTGGAGGCAGATGGAGCTGAGAGTGCTGGCAAGAATATTGCTCTGGCAGGCAGCAGGAAGTCCGCTGACTGTCACACTGAGTGAAGCTTGAGAAAAAGACCTCAAAGCCTGCCCCCACTGTGACACATTTCTTCCAAAAGGGCCACGCCTCCTAATAGCACCATTCCCTAGGGGCCATTTTCTTTAAAACTACAACACTAGTAAAAGTCCTTTGGTACCACATCTTGGGGCAAAATTGACACATCAGGGCCCCTGCATGTTCAGCTTCAGAGATGCTGCTTGGCAGCGTCCCGAAGTGGCTGCAGATTTATGTTCCCATCAAAGCCTTTACCAATGAGCCCATTTACCAGCTTGTGACCTTGCATGTCTAAGACCCTCCTGCTCCCACCTCCCAGTGTCTGGGACGGCAGGCTTGCCTCACTGTACCCAGTTTTCTGCAGTGCTGAAGATGGTAGAGTGCATGCTACACAAGCACTCTACCAATCGATCCCTGTGTACCACCTTTAGGTGGCTTTCAAAAGATCTGTGTTAGGCCCATTCATATGACTGGTCTGTGCCTGCCACCACCTTCTGGTTCACAAGAGGACCTTGGGAAGCACAGTGGGATGGCAAGGTCCATTTAGTTGGAGAAAGAATTATGGACTTCCTACTTGTAATCAATTCCATAAATCTCTATTTCCTCTCATGCTCCCATCCGTTGTCACTCTCTGGGTTTTACCTGGCATGCAAGGTTCCCTGCCTTAAACCCAGCAATAACCACCTATTGTGGTCCGATGGCCAGAAGGGGATCAGCCTTCCTGCCTCGGGAAGTGAGGACAGTCCTGTGAGTGAAGAACTACCCTCTGGCTCCTCAGCATCCACTGCTCTTACTTGCCTGATGGAGAGAAAATGAAGCCCAGGCTCCCTCCTTTAGTCATTGTGAGAGTTCATCAGACATTCAGTTGGGGCTCGCTGTACATTAGGCCTGTGCTACTTAATATAATAGGCAGCAGCTCAGCTGTTCCCATGCCAACCCCAAAGATAGGAGATGTAAAGTGACTGACTTAAGGTCCCATGCATAAATGGTGATGGCACTGAGATTCGGGGTCCGTTATTCGGATTCCAGAGTCCATAACTTTGATCCATTCACAGCTCCTTATAATCCAAACACCTGGATGATCTAAGAAAGGCCAAACAAGTCAGACTTGCACTCAGTGGCTTTGTGTGACAGTCAGCTGTCAACGCTCACCTGGGAAGAGAGTCTTAACTGAGGAACCGTCTAGAATGGTGCTTCTCAACCTTCCTAATGCTGTGACTCTTTAATACAGTTCTCATGTTATGGTGACCCTCAACCATAAAATTACTTTCATTGCTACTTTATAACTGTAATTTTGCCATTGTTATGAATTGTTATAATATATATACAATTATACACACACACATATATATATATATAAAACAGTAAATATCTGTTTTCTGAAGGTCTTAGGCAACCCCTGTGAAAGGGTCATTTGACCCCAAAAGGGTGGGGACCCACAGGTTGAGAGCTGGTTTAGATCAAGGTGGCCTGTGGGTATGACTGGGTGAGGGTTGTCTTGATTGCTAATTGATGTGGGAAGACTCAACCCATTGTGATCAGCACCATTTCCTAGGTGGGGGTTCCTGAACTGAGTAAAAGAGAAGCAAGTTAACCAATAAGCAAACAGACCCTGATGCATCTGTTTCTCTTTGCTCAGTTCAGCTAGCTACGTCAAGCCCCTGCCACTGTGACTTCTGGGCTATGAAGGACTGTAACTTGGAATTGTCAGCCGAATAAACCCCCTTCTCGCCTAAGTTTGGTTCAGGATACCCTATCACAGAAACAGAAAGGAAACCAGAACGCTTTACCTGCTTTGCTTCAAGTTTGCTTTCCTCTTGATACCCTACAGCCGTGAGTAAGGAGGAAGCTCTCCCTGGCCCTTCTTTGGACATCATCGACTCTCCAGGAACTTAGGTGCTCTCGTCCAGCAACTGTTGGCAGAGGCTGAGCCCCACAGCAAACACTAGGCAGAGCTCAGGGAGGAGGAGAAAGGGAGGAAGGGTTGGAGGAACCAGAGGGGACAGGGACACCAAAGGAACACAGCCCACAGAATCAATTGACTGGGATTCATGAGGGCTCACAGAGACCAGGGAACATTTAGGGATCTAACTGAGATCCTCCACATATATGTTATGACTGAGTAGCTTGGTGTTCTTGTGGGACTCCTAACACTGGGGGCAGGGACTGTCTCTGACTCTTTTGCCCGCTTGTGAGACCCTTTCCCTCCAACTGGGTCGCTTCTTCCAGCCTTGATGGTATGTGCCTGGTGTATGCTTATTGTGCCATATTTGGTTGATGTCCCTGGAAAGCCTGCGATTTTCTAAAGGGAAATAGGGTTGGGGTAGATCTTGGGGAGAAGGGAGGTGGGGAAGAGAAATTGGGGGAAGAGGAGAGAGGGAAACTGTAATCAGGATGTAATATATGAAAGAAGAATAAAATAATACAAAAGAAAAAACCTGTTTCCCTCATAGAGAGAAGAAAGAGCCCAGGCTGGGAGAATGAGGAGGCGTCCCCACAACTTTGCCCCTTTGACACTCTGACTACAGCCAGACTCCAGACAAAGGGAACAAGAGAGCCTAAGGGAAGCTGCCCTTCACTCTTTTGTACTGTTACACAGCCAATCGCTGGAGGCAGGTGCCCGGGTTCTCCTCTCCATCCTCCTCTGCTGCTGAGGTTGGGAAGCTGCCCAGCATGGAAAGTATGGGGTCCAGCTGGGTTTCCATCTTCTCATCCCATCTCAGCCCCTCCCAGATCCCCGGGAAATAAGCAGATTTGGAGAAAACTGCAGAGTTGGCTCTTCTTTCTGAAATATTGTGGAGAGAGAATTCCAAACAGAGAATGTGGAAATATGGAGCCTCCAGGCCATGGCACAACTAATTGAAAGATGAGTCTTCTTCAGGAAAAAGTCAGGCTGGCCAAACACGCCTGCTTCAGACACAGAAAAGCAGCAAGCGGCGGCCTTCTGTTTTGACTGCGTTTGTGTTCTGGTTGCTGTTGTCTCGTTTCATGTTCCCCCTGGGAGCGGTTTTCTGAGAGAGCTGGTCCCTACCCAGCAGTACACTGCATATTAGCGAGGATGCATGGATGTGTGGAGGGTTTCTTTCATGTATTATTTTTAAAATATGGAACAGTTCAAGAGTGTGTTATTCTGCGCTCGGGCCATCCTCATCTACCGTGCATTATTCTAACTTCTGCATGTGTGCTGCCATTTTCTGCATGTGTGCTGCCATTTTCTGCATGTGTGCTGCCATTTTCTGCATGTGTGCTGCCAAAGCAAGCACTGTGCTGCACTTGTATGGAGAGGAGGGAAGAGGAAAGGGAAGCCCAGTACAAGGAACAGCTGGGGCTCCTTGTAGTAACAGCCTGTAGCCTCAAGTAAAAGGAGACTTCAGGACCACTGAGCCTAGCCTTCATTGCCCTAAGACTGAGGCACAGGGAGGGGAAGTGACATGCCTGAGGTCACACACCAGCAAGGGACAGCCACAGCTTAAGGCACAGAGTTTCTTGTGCTCAAGACACTTTTTTTTTATTCAAAGCCTGACATTTGTTAGGGATCTCAATGAAGGAGCTGAGGGGCAGAGGGGTCATCAGTCTAAAGTGTCATAGTGGTGGTGGAACTGGAGCTAGTCCAATGGGCTTCATCAGAAAACATTCTCAGGGCTTTCCAATCCACCTCTCACCTTCAGGGCTGTCCCCTGTGCCACCCAACCACCCAAGACACTGACTTCCAAAGGCGTAGCACACACAGTACTCAGGTCACCTTCCCGTGTCAGACGGTGAGCTTCTGAAAGACCATCTCACTGTGCCAGCGCCAATCACACAGTAGGCACTCCAAACATGTTAAATGTGTGAATAAGTAAGAGGGTGGGTGCGTTCACATTAGTTCGACAAATGAGCAGACTAGTACCTATTATGTAAAACACCTGTTTAATGTTACCGGCAGCTTCCTGTACCCAGAATAAAGTGTGAACACTATTTGAGTTCTCTGCTTGCAGTAACATGATGCTGTACAAGTCACCCAACCCTGTGCTTGGCAGCTGGTAACGACTCTCACCCTGTGTCTGTACTCATGATAAACTGTTAACTCACATTGCATCCTTTCAAACTCACAAACCACCGATGAATCAGGTCCCACTGTTCCCATTTTACAGATGTACCAAGGTGCAGAACCCATGGTGAGTCTGGGGCTGTAGCTCAGTTGGTAAAGTGCTTACCCAGCATGCACAAAGCCCTGGATTCCATCCCCAGCACTACATAAATCCAAGTGTGATGCACTTGGGGCGTGGAGGCTGGAGGCTGGGAAATTCAAGGTCATTCTCTGCTACATCGTGAATCTGGGACCAGCCTAGGTTATATGAAATTTTATATCAAGAAAGCATAAAGGGCCAGGCATGGCGGCATCTGCCTTTAATCCCAGTAGTCAGGAGGCAGAGTTAGACATATCTCTGTGAAATGAGGTCAACTTGTTCTACATAGCAAGTTCCAGGCTGGCCAAAGTTACATACCAAGGCAAGATTATGAGTGAGTGTTTATGTGTGTGCAGTTTTTAAAGATTTACTTCTATTTATGTATGACAGTGCACCACATATATAAGTGCCCTGGGAAACCAGAAGAGGGCATCCCCAGAACTAGAGTTATGGTAGTTGTGAGTACTTTGTGTGGGTGCTGGGAATTGAACCAAGGTTCTCTGTAAGAACAACAAGCAGTCTTAACCACTGAGCTGTTTCTCCAGGCCCCTAAATAACATTTTTTTAAAAAAAGAACCAGTGATATAATATCAGGCCTGAAGTTCAAGCTCAGTATTATCTGCTGCCTTCACATGGGTGGCATCAGGAATTTGCTAAATGATCTCAGTGCAAATCACCCTCCTATTCTGCTCCCTAGGCAGAATCCCCTACATCAGGCAGGTTAGCTGAAGCTTCTGCTTCTCTCAGAAGAGCAACTTTTAGTTCCCTGCTCAGTCACAGAGGTATCCAAGTCATCCCCATCCTCCTGTGGTACCTCATACCCTTGATGTACAAAGTCATCTTCACACAGCCCGTCACTCACTCTGCTCCAAACGCATCTATACCCTCTTGCTGAGTATGCTCTTCCTCTTCCAGGCTGAGAAACCATGACCTGATATCATCTGGGTGTGCCACGTTCGGTTCTCCCCATATCCAAAGGGTAAAGAGGGGCTGATAAGACAGAGACTAACCTAATGTCACACAATTGTGAGTCTCTGGGTTGCTACTTATTCAAACACCCAATGGCAGACACTGCCGTCTTTCCTTCCAAGCCACACATATTCAATATTTAACACCCTACTAGTCTGCTTACATCATAAAGTCAAAGGCAACACCCTCCTGGAGTCTAATGCAGCCCCTGGAGTAGGGAAGGTGAGTTTTCTGGGAAATGAATAAACAGGTGCATGAATGTCATGTTCCTGAACTTCAATCTACTCTTCCAAAAGATCAGAATAATGGTAACCTCTCCCAAAAGAGTGGACCGAAGATGTCAGGCTCCACCAACCACCTGCTCCTCTACAGACTCCTCAACACTCTGTGACTCCAATTTGTCATTGTAAAAGGACAGCAGCAGGGTCTACACCACTAGGCTAACATAAAGTCTGCGTGATTAGCATGTATACAGTCATGCTGGCTTTGTATTGCTGGTTTTCCAGGTCAGAGTGAAGAATGCACATGTGGAAAACTCTGGGAATTGTGGATGGAATGGTTGCTTCTTGGCACTATCTCACCTCTGCCATCATCTAACTACAGTGGATACTACCAGCTGCTTCTGAACCCAATTCGTCTCCTTCTTCCTCTTCTTCCTCCTTCCACCCCCTTGCTCAAGCCTCCCAATTTTGCTGAGGAATTAGCATCCCATATAGGCAGGATCAGGTTACAATCAGTCTAAACCATCATGACAACTTGGGAAGTTTTTTTTTAAGATTTTTTTAAAAAATTCTAATTATGTATGTGTGTAGATTTGTGTACATGAGCGCAATTGCATATGGTGGTCAGAAGATCAGAAGATGATGTTAGATCTCCAGGATCTGGAGTTGTAGTTGGGTCTGAGCCACCTGATGTAGGTACTGAGAACTAATCTCAGGTGCTCTCCAAGAACAAGGGCAGTTTGTGCAAATAACTGCTGAGCTGGGTCTCCAGCCTTCATCACAATAATTGTTCCCTCAATTGTGGCTGGAGTCAACATGAGCATAGATCCCAGTTCTGACCAGAGAAAAAAGTGGAAAGTTCTGTTAGAAGATTCTGGACAGCCTTCTCCATTCCATGCTGGTATGGTTACACAGAATAAATAGAACTTTAACTGCCATCTTGTATCAACCAGAGAGCAAGGAGAAGCGAGAGACGTGATGGTCTGTGTGAGAAGCCTCTGGTCTTGTTTTGTGATGGATGATGCATTCAGTTATTACTGAAGTCCATTTAGGCCTGATTTTCTGGTTCTTGCAAACAAAGCAATGCAATGAATGCAGCACTTGGCACCCCCCTCGCCTTCCTGTCGCAATCGATTGTTCTCAACCAATTTTCCTCTTCATCTCTCAGCACATTTGAGAGAAGCTTTTTAAAAAGTGAAACACTTTGTAACTCCATCCCTGCCCTCTTCTCTTGAGAAAGGGTCTCAATATATAGCCCTGACTGACCTGAAACTTACTATGTAGACCAGGCTGGCCTCAAACTCACATGATGCCTGGCCCTGTCTCCCAAGTGCTGGAATTAAAGGTGTGTGCCACCACACCCAGCCTATCACTCTACTCTTTCTGAAAGAAGTGAGGATACCTGCTTTGCCTGCAGTTCTTGAGACACAGCACATGGTTGATAAGTATTTCTTGAATGAGTAAGAAAATATTCTATTCCTTGAATTATCATTTAGATATGATTGGCCAAGATGACTGCCCCAGAAGTGGTTGAATTGAAGTAGGGAATTCTAGTAGATTCTTGTTAAGCTTTATGAGCTATTAAGGGTCATTGTGAGGCCACAACATTGCCATATTTTGGATCATGTTTCCGGTTTCGACAGCTTGAGCAATCTAGGCAAATTCTCCCTCTGAGGAGAATTTGAAAAACTGAGAAAAATACTTTCCAGAAAAGCCAGCTTGAAAGTGTGGAAAAATTATTAAGGTAGAAAAACAAAAGGCAAATAAAACCTGGATGGCTAAGATTTGAAAGAGGAAAGAACTTCAAGGAAGCAAGCCTGGCAGAGCACGGTGCCTGCTGTGGCCCTAGTGACACTTGCAAGTCCAGAGGAGTTGGCTGGGAGACTGGGAAACACTTTGTGATATTTGTATAGAGGAAAATGCCGTGGCTTGTGGTTTGTGATGAAGATCTTCCAAGCCCTGAAGGCTATTCCAAGCACACGGAAAAGAGCTGTTGGAAAAGCCAGTCCTCACATAGACCCTGCCCTGGCTGCCTAGAAGGCATCTGGGTACCCCAAAGAGCTCCAGGCCTTGTAACATAATTAACATGTTAAGTGATCTGAAAGACCTTTGGAATCCAGTAACAGATCCTCTCTACAGAGTAAAGTTTAAGTCTTCAATCTAGTTTCATAATTTTCAGTTATAATGACCTACATGTATGAAGATTGGAAGAAGCAACATGCAATAGAAAAAGACCCTAAGATTCCAGCTTATCGACTTGAATTTTAGAAGGTTTGCTGTAATGGAAAAGAGTCAGAATTACAATTTTAACAGATAACTATAAAAAAATCTAATAAAATTATTAAACTAGATGCCAGGTATGGAGAGATGGTTCAATGGTTAAGAGTACTGGATTCTCATCTAGAGGACCTGGGTTCATTTCCTAGTACCCACATGGCAGCTCACAACTGTCTGTAACTCTAGTTCCCTGGGATCTGACACCTTCACAGCAATGTACATAAAATAAAAAGTTAAAATAAATTTGATGTGGGATTCCCCTCTGTATGCTATGAATAGGCTTTATTATCATGATTAATAGAGAAGTTGCTTTGGCCTATGGCCTATAGCAAGGCAGGAAATCCAAGCAGAGATAGAGGAGGAAAGAAGGCAGAGTGAGGCAGATGACATGTAGCTGCCAAAGGAGAAAGATGCCAAAACCTTACAGGTACAGCCTCATGGTGATATACAGATTAATAGAAACAGATTAATTTAAGATGTAAGAGCTAACTAGAAATACACCTGCGGCATCGGCCAGTGTTGTAATTAATATAGTTTCTGTGTGATTATTCAGATCCGTGTAGCTGGGAAATGAAAGCGCAGTCTCTGTTTACATAAATTATTTCTAAAAAATGAAATTTTAAAAAATTTAGAATTTAAAGAATGTTTTGGAGACTGGGAAGATGACTCAGTTGGTAAAGGGCTTGCTGTGCAAGACTGAGGACCTGCACTCAGAGTCCTGGCCCCGAGTACATTTGCAGACAACAGTGGGTGTCTGTGATCCCAGCTCACCACAGCAGAGTCCCCAGAGGCTCATGGCCCAGCTAGCCTGGCATATGTAGTTTTGAACAAGTGACCCTGCCTCAAGCAAGGTGGGGGGCAAGGACTGACACCCAAGATTGTCCTCTGACATTCAAATGTGCATATACATTCTACATTCATGCATACATACATACTCTCTCTCTCACACACACACACAAGAGAGAGAGAGAGAGAGAGAGAGAGAGAGAGAGAGAGAG
>LOJH01000907.1:43197-54363 GCA_001685095.1 Ellobius talpinus | reverse complement strand
AGGGAGGGAGGGAACCACTCAACAGACTGCCTGCCTGTCTAGCTCAGTCCTCAGCTCCACACCACCAGTCACATTAATGATACCTACTGCTGAAGGCATTTAATTCTGGCCATAAACATCCACAGGAAGGACAACGTTGAAATTATATTTATTAATGTTTTATTATACATAATGTACTCTATTAGAGTTGGGGAAAAGGATAACCCCCACACTCAAGTGAGATAAGAACCTTACTGTCTTTTACAAAATCTAATTAGAACTGACAATGTTATGGTTAGTTCTTAATTCCTGAGAACTGGAACATCATTTAAGTTTTCTGTGAATTTACAACAAAACACTCATGTTAATATTTCAGTTACAGTATGTCTGAAAAAAATGTTAGCAAGGAAAACCATCATCTAATGAATGCATTAACTCAAGCATGAATACACTGAAGCCCTGTTGCTCTGCAGCTTAAGACCACTTAAATACGTCTCTCTTCAGAGATTTTATTTCATCTACACGAGCTTATTATAATTCACCCGGACTGTACTGACATTAGTTCTAACTACAGGTAGAACAATTATGTCACTTTCTTCCCAATTTTAAGTGTCCAGGGAGACAGTATGTAAACTCTAATGTGCAGGAATAATGATCAATGAACATTTTTTTTAAATGAAAGAAAATACTGGTACTATAAATGGTGACAAATCTGATGTAATCAAATCCAGTATCATTAATATAAACATTTATAATAATGAAAATATAAATTATTAATTATGCAGCATGCTTTAGGGCCATCTCTACAGTTAGTATCAATTACAAACATTAAATGCCTTTAATCCATCCTTTGTTCATAATTCTCTAAACCATGTTTAACATAATAAAAAACATTTCCAATCTATTCTGTTTCTTCTGATTTAACAGTCATAGTATTTAGCTTGGGCTAGGAAAGTTCCCGAGCCTAATCAGTGAGTCCCAGGCAGGACCCTGTACCTCCACACCAAAAGCTGGGGCCACGGAGCCATGTCAGAATTCTAAGTGTTAGAATTATTTGCAAGATTTATCCAAAGAAATAGTTAAGCAGGCAAATGCAACAGAAAAACAAGCATTTCCAAAAGAAATGTCTGTATTACTTCTAACGTTTTAAACCTTCCTTTTCAACCCAAAGGCATCGTTTTATTATACGTTCAAAAGGCCATGACGGTTTCACTAACTAGCTAGCACAGCTTCACAAAAGTAACGCCGGCCGCTTGTTAGGAACTACATTTCCTCACGGTCTTTCTTTCTTTGATCAGAGAATGACGTACTACTTCCATTCTCACAGTGGTAATTACTGAAAGTCTGCCATAGTGCAGTATTATTTAATCATTACACTGGATTTAAAGTAAAAAATCTGTCTAAATTGCCACCAGAATTTCAATTTAATGTAACAAAGAAACCTGAGTTTGGATGTAGGATAGATAATTCATTCTTTTTTTCCCCAGTATCAGAGTGCCTTCAAACGCAGTGAAGCTTCAAGTGGGAGTCTATGGCTTAATCTGAGTTTTCTTTGAGATTAGGTAAATCTTAAATTTAAAGCAACTGTTGGAGGATAAATGTTTCCCAAAGCAATGTAAACTATTATAAAATGTCTCCTCAGACATCAGCAGCTCATGAAGTCACATGGGAACTGGTTAGCCACACTGCACAGATGGTCACACAGCACCTCACCTCTAGCGTCAACGCATCCTCAGAGTCTGATCAGATGGTCACGAATTTCAACCTCAACTCTCTTTAAATCGAGTGTTTACTGGCTGTGTACAGCATATGGACCGACTTTCCCATGACTTGAGATCAACATGGATCAAAGACACACACAAAATACAAACACGGAGTACAGGAGATGGGAAGCAATGGTGTGGGGATCTGGACTTTCCCTTTGATAGCGTCACGTCAAAGAGTCCAGCAGGAGCATCTTCAGCCTACACCCCAAAGATCCAATATCTGCTTCTCAGCCCTTGAAAACCAGAGCATTAGAAATAAAATGGGCTTGACTCCAGAGCACTGCCATAATTTTCCATGATGTGACCTAGGAAATGACAATTTCTCAAGCAGTCTGTAATCCACGGCACTGGGAAGGTATCACGACACCCAGATGACCCTAGACCATCATCTCACAATAGAGTCTGCAGAGGCAGTGCCCTCAGGAACATCGCCATTGCTCGCTTTAGTTTCTTCTGAAAGCAAGAGAGAAAATATCAATGGAAATACTTGTCAGTTTTAAAAAAGTTAATAAATACAATTTGAAAAAAGCTATACTACTGTCAATTTATAAAGTTGCATCCATGAAGTATTTTTCTAACATCACAAATTATATTAGTTTGTTTAAATGGTAAAAAAATCTTCCTTCCATCAGCCTAGGCAGACAGGAAACCAGACTGCCATTCCTGACACAAACACAGCTAGAACGCGTGTGTCAGAATAGTTTGGGTGAGTAACTCGCCATCAATAAAGAGTATTTGTCTGTGTGTATGGTATGGACACAAGTGTACACACGTATGGCACATGTGTGCACACACTCACACAGGGAAACCAGACAATGGACATTGGGTATCTACCTCTATCACTTTCCTCATTTTAAAAAAAATTTATTTAAATTTTTTTCTTTTCTGCATGGGTATTTTGCCTACATGTATGTGTGGCGCTGTAGGAGGCCAAAACAGGATGTCAGATCCCCTGGAACTGGGGTTATAGATGGTTGTGAACTGACATGTGGATTCTGAAGTGAACCCAAACCGAGGTCATCTGGAAGAGTTCCAGTGCTTTCAACTGTGGAGACATTTCTTCGGTCCCTAGTTTTTTGATGCAGGGTCTCTATAATAGAACCCAGAGCTTTCTCATTGGCTAAACTGGCTGGCCAGTGAGTCCCATTGATGAGCTGGGTTTGCAGACACATGCCACCATGCCTGCCTTTTACATGCATGCTGGAGATCTGAACTCAGGTTCTCTAAGCATTTTACCTACTAAACAATCTCCCCAGTTCCTTTTTTTATTTTTTGAGACTTTGTAGGCCAGACTTGTCTAGAGTTTCTGTAGTCTATGGTAGCTTTGAACTCAGTGATCTGCTTCAGCCTCCCAAATATTAAGATTACAAGCATGAGCCATTGCCCCAGCTCATAATTTATTTTTTTACATTTTGGTTTTTCGAGACAGGGTTTCTCTGTGTAGCCCTGGCTGGCCTCTGCCTCTCAAGTGCTAGATTAGAGGTGTGCCCTACCACCACAGCCTTTTATTATTTGTGCCAACAAATTATTGGCACTTTGCGCAAAATGTTATGTTAGTATACATTTTATTTCAGCAGGTGACAGTCATTTGAGTTCTGTACTAAGCAGCTCTCACCACTCAGGCAACTGCAGTTGAACAGAGCTGTAATAAGAAGACTGACCAGACACGTGAGTGACATCACCAGACAGTGTCCTGAAGAACAGGACACAGCAAGAAGCTCCACAGGATCAGCCTGGAGACTAGGCTGGCTGTGGCTGTCTTCATGCTTCAGGCCTTAAAGCAAATTCAAAACCCACTTGCAGTTTGCTTAGTCAGCGGCAGTAAAACCAAAGCAACAGCTGTGTCTTCACAGCTCAGATGACCCCAGCTCGTTCCTTCAGATGTGTATGCCTGCACTGCTGTCTATAGCATTAACAAACAACAGTGCGGACAGGTGTCCCTTCATATAGAAGGAGCATCGGGAGTCATTTCCAGCACATGCTTATTAGTCCAGATTTTAAAAATGCCTGGATGTGCTTCTGATACCTAGTACTGATAAGTAACCCTTAACATATGCAAACTGACAAGAATAAAGTGGTTTACATAAGTCTACTCAAAGGAACAGCCTTCGCTCAATGCAAAAATGAAAAAAAATTAAAAACCACCTTTTATGAAAATATTTTACATTTCAATTCATAAAAATTAACATGACAGATATAACATGGAAAAACCCATAAAATTCTAAATGTTACCTAGCTCCTGTACCTACATACGTTTCATAATTTCCACAACGGAATGAACCGTATATTCCTCAGAGTAGACAAATATTCTTCCATGTCACGTCTGAGAGAAACGGAGACCTGACCTGTGAAGCACTGAATGAATGTGCACACTGAATGAAGCATGTAAGCCCCCATCACCCTACAGACTAGGATGGGTACAAGGCTTTCCACAGCGGCTCAGCATTGACCTCACCATGTAGAGTGGATGCTGTTATCATGACACCCACACCCCAGGGATTTCACACCTCCTCAACAAGCACTGTCACCTCAGGCATCTGCAGCTCAGCTTTTTGCAGCTGCTGTTAACCAGCCTCCTGCTCTCGTTATTGATACAGGCTTGAGCAGTAAGGAAAAGGAAGCAGCTTGTTAAGTTTGTTAAACCAGAGCACGGACTTAAGGAATAAAGTAAACCTTTCTCCACACCACACGGGATCCATGTGGGTGTTAGTAAAAGATTCATTTCTAGGTCTATATGATTTTACAAAAGATTAAGTAAACTAGAAATCTGACAAGAAGATGGAACACCGTTGTCAACTGTCAGTGGTCTGTGCACAATTGTGCCATTCACTAACCTTCCTTCTCTTTCTTTTCTTGATTCTCTTCAGCTGCAGTCTTGTCTGCTCTGAAGAAAATTCTTGCACTGCTCAGTGAGAAATAAAGCAGTTCAAATTCCTACATGAGAAAATTTGAAAAAAGGGAAATACTTTTAACAAAACAACAAAGTAGCATTTTAATGTCACTAAAGGAGTTCTAAGTACCCTGGCCATACCGGTGCACATGTGTGTATGGTGTGTCCAAGCCTGTTCACATGTGTGACTGGGAATTCGTGTGTGTGTGTGCATGTGCATAGCTCCAAAGTTGAAGTCAAGTGTCCTCCTCAATCACTCTCCACGTCACATATTAAGGCATGGTCTGTCATTCAAACCTGGGGCTCACAGATTCTGGGTAGACTAGCTAGGCAGCTTGCTGGAAGGCACTTCCTGAATCTGCCTTCTAAGTGCTAGGATTACAGGCAACTACACCTTCCCAGCTTTTCCATGGGTTCTGGGGACCTGAACTCCAGTTCACAGGCTTATAGGACAAGCACTTCATACCCTGCCATATTGCCCAGCCCAATCTAATTTTTTATGACCTAATATCCAAATATCAATTCTAACATGTATTCTTTTTACTACTATTATCTCATATGGCTTCAGATATCAACTGTAGTGCAGATCAGTCAGCAGGATCTGGACCAGAGGCCCTACCTGCAGATAGACCCCAGTAATGCCCATCATTACATCATCAGTCAGAGGGATCTGCACCCGAGGCCCTACCTGCAGATAGACCTCCAGTCGCTTCTGAGTGAGGTTCATGGTCTGCAGCAGCTTCTCATCTTGACTAGTTGACTGTACATTCTGTTGCTTAGCAACTGCTCTTATCTCCTTTATGTACTTTTCTCTAACAGACTGGAACCAATGAAGTGAATCAAACTCCTGGTACTGATCCAAAAGCTTTAAGGTATAAGCCACACCTACAGTAAAACCAAAATTTAAATTTCAGTGAGTATAGTCCTCCTTTCTTTCTCCTGCACCCACAGATCCAAGCACTACGCTAGTCACTTGAATCAACACTTTCAAATCACATTTCACAGCGAAAAGATAGTTAACCAGGGTTCTCTGCTAGGTTCTTTGGTTTAAGGCGGGGAAGGTGAAAAGTATAAAAAAGAAAAAAGGAAAAGACTAAAACAATACAATCCTGGACATCATCAGGAAAAATGAGCTGCCCATGGTCACAATACAAAATGCAAAGATAAACAGACAGAAGAGAAATGAGGAAGGCTACATGGGCACCAGTGAGACCAAACAGAAGATGAAAAACGAAAACCACAACAAAGCAAGCCCAGACAGAGGGCAAGCTGGTCAAACAGCATTTTTGTTCTAACAGCATCAAATGACAGCACAGGCGATGGAAAGGCCTTGAGAAAAGCAGTGTTAACAGCAGGCACTCCTAGAGAAAACAGCGTATTTTAAGGTGCACATAAATCTATTTTCAAGCAAATCTTTCTGAGAGCCCACTTTAAGGTAAACACAAAATTGATGGGAAAATAGCTATATTAACCTTACCCATGGCAAAACCATCATCAGTAAATGCCGCTCCTATTTTATTTTTTTTATTCAATTTCTCTTTGCAGCTTATAGAATGTTCTACAAAGTTGAGCGTCTAAAAGGAAAGAAGACACAGAAAAACAACTGAGCTAATAAAATCCACGAATTTGCTACAACAGACATTTCAAGAACTACAAACATAATTTCTTCTCAGCTCCTGAACACTTGCCTTGAGTAAACTGGCTCCTGGTGAGGACACTTAGACCCCTAAGTGTCTCTTGAGGGCTGTTCTGCCAAGTCCTCTAGTATAAGACTCCCCTCCACTGATCTTACCCTGGCATAGTGCTCGGTGGAAGTCACTGTGCACACTTTAATAAAGAACATTGACTCTTAGGAAATCTTGACCCAAAGAGAAACACAAGGAAACATGGAGAGCAGAAAATGGTTTCATTTTACCTCAAAACTTTTTACAAAGTAATCCTTCCTTCCGCCTCCACAGATCATCCTAAAATACTACATAGTAGTGGCTCTTACTAACTATAAAATATCTGACAATCACAATCAATTTGTGAAATCTTTGTCGACTCCCATTTAGTCTTTTTTTTAATTGGCAGCTCATTATATTTATCTTCTCCCCTGGACTCAGACTATAAAGGACAAAAAGTAGCACAGTATGTCTTTGTACTACACTTAGTCTATTATATAACTGAACTTTAAAAAAATCCAGACTCTTCCCTCAATTCACCTATGGTTCCACGGCTGCCTAGCATGGTCTGTATATGATGATCTCCAGATTAAAGGAGCGTGGGGAAGACTCAAGTCAGTACATACAGTATTACCAAGTAACACACATCTTTAACCTTGGCACTCAGCAGATGTATATGGGCATCTCTGCCACATTCGAGACATAAAAAGAGTAAACAATAGATGTATGAAACAGAACGGAAGGCGTTGGTGTTGGGGAACAATTTCTGATAGGTGATGATGTTTTTATGCTAGGAAATTAGCAATTCAAGGAGAGGGGGGTTTTACTTTGAGCACTTAACATTTTTTTCTTTTGTTTTTATGTGTATACATGTTTGCCTGCATGTACATATATGCACCATTTGCATGCAGTGCCGACAGAGGTCAGAAGGGGGCGTCAGATGCCCCAGGACTGTAGATACAGACAGCTCTGCACTGCCATGTGGCTTCTGAGAGTCAAACCTGAGTCTTCTGGGAAAGCAGCAGTGCTCGTACCCACTGACCCAGGCCTCCAACAGTTTCTATTGTTTGTTTTGAAAACCACCGAATATGGTTCAGGCTGGCCAGGGATAGCTCTCAACTCTGGATCCTCCTATTTCTCTCTACCTACCTCCCAAAAGCAGAGATTACAAAAGCAGACCACCACATCCAGACTACAGAGTGCTGGGGCAGAACCCGCATGCTAGACAAACACTGCATTCAAGTCGCACCCGAGATTATGGAAAACTACTCTTGATCCAAATCAGATGTAATAAGAAGCTATCATGTGCCTGTGGGTGCTCAGATTTCAAAGACAGCTACTGAAAATTCGGTACAGAAACCTCCTAAGATCAGATTGCTAACATATACCTTTCTAAACTCATTTCTCTCGCCGCAATAACTGTTTCTATAATGCAATTTGTGATGACTTGAGCTACTTTTAGAGAGCAACCATGGAATTAGCAAAGAAAACAAACATTTCAGGAGAAAGCACTACAAAGTCATCACAGGTGCGGGTGTCCACAGCTGAAAGGGGAAGTTACTCCAAAAGGTATGTGGAACAAACCTGACATCATAATAAGTTGATCTGCAGAAAGCAGTTAAAATGGTTCTATGGCAAAATTCTGTGTAAAGATACTACGGCATACATGGAAGGACGCACTCTCAAGTGCTGACAACACGACTTTCTCTTGCCGTTAGTAAGAACCTGTCAGCTATGAAAATTCACCTGCAAGTCCAAGGTTTTGATCATAACTGCTGACGTCACAATCTCACTGATAGCCAGAGGTATCAGTACTTCATGCTTTATGGAAAGTGAATCTGTAGTAACACCTATTAAAAACTCACTTCTAGTTTTTCAAATACTCACTAGAGGAGGGACAATGATATAGAAATTCCGGAGATGTATATTCTTTGGCCTTCGAAATTCTGGAGCAAAAACATCTACAAGCATTTTGAAATATTCTGTGCCTTCAGCAGAATTTCGGGTATGATCACTGAGGACTGAGTCCAAATGCCTACAAAACAAAACATTCCTTGGTGTGGTTTTTTTTAAAAATCCAGGTCTTTCATTAGGTTAAATAATGCCACTCCAACTCAGGAAACAGCATAAAATTTCCATGGACTTCAAGATGAGCAGAAACTAATCAGTATCACTTAATGAACTTGTCCCTAAAAAAAGAATACAGCATCCTTAAAGAGCAGCTTGTATTTCTTTTCCTTTCCTTTTTTTTGCATTCATTCATTATGTTCATACACACGTACGTATGACTGTGCATGTGTCATACACATGCACATGTACACACACTGCACCTAAGCCAGAAGACAACTTGTGGAGTCAGTTTGTTTTTACCATGTGGGTTCTGAGGGTGAAAAACAGATTATTAGGCTAAGTGGCAAGTGCTCTTACTTGCTGAGCCACCTCACCATCCAACTCTTTAAAATGTTAGTGGAATAGTGTCCATATAGGCATGCATGCATGCACGTGTGTGTGCAAGCAAATGCATGAACATGTAAATATGAGAGAACAACTTGCAGTAGCTGGTTTCTTCCTTTCACCATGTGGGTTCTGAGGCTTGAAATCAGGTTTGGTAGCAAGGATTTTATGCATTCAATGATCTTGTTGGCTGGGTCTCTCTTGAGAACCCATGTTCACTGTAAATATATTGTGCCGTACTAAACCTCTTCACTAATGTTTCTAGCATCTGTTTAGCCTCCATCTGGTCCTCTTTCAGAACTGAATGTCTCTTACAATCTTCAGAACCAGCAGCTTTGGCTGGGGATTAAGTAGAACCACTTCTATTTGCAAGCTCCATGAGTGGAAGGCTTTCTAAGATGCATATGAAGCAACTAGAGGTGCTCTCCATCCTGTGAGAGGCTCCATCCTAATAGACTGGCAGTGTGGTAAGTGGGAACTGAAGCAGAACTGCACTGACTATCCCTAAGCTACTAACAGCACAGCGTAGCAGCAGACCACACCGCTGCAGCGTACCCTGTGCTTCCCTAGCATCTCCAGGCTGGCTGGAGTTGTTCCTCCCTGTTGCCCTGCCCGGCATCACAACAATCACAGTGCATAATACTTGCCTGGAAAAAGAATTAAATTAAAAAACAAGTAATATGGTTTCAATTGAATGCTTATCATTTTTATAATATCATAATAACTAAAGTTAAAATTACTCAGTTCAGGCACCATCTGTATATTCAACTCTTCCTTGCAAGCAAGCCTCCACTAACTTTTTTTCCATCACCCTAGAGCCTCCATGTGGTGGCTGGGAAATGAAGTCCTCTACAATAGTGGCCAAGTGCTCTTAACCACGGAGCCATGGCTTCAGCACCGGATGAATTAGTTTTATGAATGAGGTTTTAGGTGTCACCTACAGTCACTCACTCCAGACAGGAACATGTGACTGACAGTTGCGTGTGCACAGTGTTCTCCAGAAGATCACTCTCTGGTCAGGTTGGAAAGATCTTAGAAACGACATATTTCCTAAGTTGAGACTACAAACTCAGCGTCCCAGTCTTGGCCACTCCCCAGCTTACCTGGCTGCTCTGAGTGTTTCTTCTGCAAGCCCTTCCTCCTTTACTAGCTCTTCAAAGCTCACGATGTCTTCAAGATCCGGCACGAATCTACATGAGAATTTGAGAAGGAATTTATAGGGGCAAGTAAAATATATGCAACCAACACATACATGAAGTACTATGGAAGGGCAAAAATTAAGTATGTATTTGGGAAAGACTTTGCATTTCAAGTAATATTGTTAATATCACTTTAGTTCCAAATCAAACTTCATGTGCTCACATTCTGATATTCAAAATTAGCAATCTTTACATTCATTAGTTATGCTGATAAAAATCACTTCACTGTATTTTAAAGAAATATTTTCAAAAATAGTCTTTTTAAAAAAAAATCTTTTCTTTTTAAAAATTTTTTAACAGACTTATTTCTATTTTATGTTTATGGGTATTGGCTGCCTGTGTGTCTATGTACAACGCCTGTGAAGACTGAAAAGGGTGTTGGGTCCCCTGGATCTAGAAGTACAGCCAGTTGTTTGCAGCTGTATGGGTGCTGGGAATGCACCCAAGTACTTTGGAGGAGTAAATGCTATACCATTTTTCTAGCCCCTAATATAACCTTAAAATATAAGAGAAAAAATTCCTCAGGTGTTAGAATCAATGTTTTCTTCTCCAGGAAGAAAACAAGCTTACTGAGTTTACATCAAAGGGACAGAGGTTAGGCAGTAACACCTCAAATGTATTGAAAAAGCACAAGTACATTTTCTACAGTATTATGAAAGAAAGATAAAATTTCACAAACAAGGCAGAAATCATGTTTGAATCCATACCTAATGGCATTGCTGCTACAGTGAAGACCACCAGATCTTATCATCCGTATATAGCCCATAGCATTACCTTCAAAATTCACACACAAAGAAAGCACATCTTTACATGAGCAATTCTAACAATCAGGACAAGATACATACAGTAATCGACTGGGAAGTTTCCACTCCTAAGTACCAAAATATTCTGCTTTAATTTTAATTTCTGTTCCATAAAAGAAAAACAGTTGTGCATTTAAAAGTTAAATTTAGATATACAGACATTACTATTTTAAGATAAATGTAATTCAGTTGATAAATTAAAACCATTTGCTAGCTAGCTTCATTAAAATGATCAAACATTTAAAATTATAGTACAATTTCCCACACACTGCTCTGAAGTGCTGTCAGGAAGTCTTTACTTGGGACCTCCCAAATTTGTCTCTCTAGCCTGGACCCCTCTGACCTCTAGACTTTTACCCAATACTCATACTATATGTGTGTACATGTGTGTGTACATGTGTGTATATATAT
>LOJH01000907.1:15792-42685 GCA_001685095.1 Ellobius talpinus | reverse complement strand
TATATATATATGTTGTGTACATGTGTGTATAAATATGTGTACATGTGTGATGTATATATATGTGTGTGCGTGTACATGTGTAATATATGTGTGTACATGTGTATATATACACATGTGTGTACATGTGTGTATGTATATATATGTGTGTGTACATGTGTGTATATATGTGTGTGTACATGTGTGTATATATACATGTGTGTACGTGTGTGTGTGTGTATATATATATGTGTGTGTATATGACTGCGGCACACCATGTCCTTCCATCCAGAATGGCACCACTCTCCATGTGTCAGTGCACATCCCGCCCGATCCCGCCCAGGGCTGCTGTCCCACGTGTGCCCTGCTACTCGGGCCTTCACTAGCTTCACTCCAGCCCTATTCCAGACTAGTCCTCAAAAATGCCTGGGAGACTTAGGGCTTTTACACTTCCATTGCCTGTTTGGTTCTCTCCTTCCCCAGACACACACAAGGTTTCTCCTATTCGATTATTTAGGTTCCTATTCAAATTTCACTTCCCTGAAAGTCTTCCTGAATATCACTGCACAGGACTGCTCAGCCCACCACATTTTACTCAGAACGTCTTAATAGGTACCCTATCTTTCTGTCTGCCTTTCTCCTCAACTAGGATAAGGACCCACTGAGTTATGGCATCTGCCTTCTTCACTATCCTATCCCTAAAGCAAACAAGTCCTGAGACACAAAAGGAATTCGGTATGTAATGGAAATGAAATTACTTGGGAGAAAAAGATAGGCCAAATAAAAAGGTAACAGTTAATATCTCAAAAGCATTATAGTTCCAATATTAATGCTACACAGTAACAATCATGACCTACATTAAGGCCTATTTTAACTATTCCAAGCTTTTTAAAAAATATGCAACATGCATTTTTTAAAATTATACATTTTATTTAGAGTGTGTCATGTCTCTGGAGAGTTTTTTTTTTAAATATATAATTTATTTTATGTGCACTGGTGTGAGGATGTCAGATGCCCTAAAACATATAGACAGTTGTGAGCTACCATGTGTATGTTGGGAACTGAACCTGGATCCTCAGAAGAACATCCAGTACTCTTAACCACTGAGCCATTTCTCTGGCCCCATTGACACACATCTTTCCAACTGTAGTAAAAGGCTGAGAATAGCATTAAAAGCAGAAGGCCTAGCCAGGCCATTGAACTGAAATCTAGACTCTGCCATGTGTCTGCCGTGACCTAGATCCAGCTTTATAAACTGCTTGTACGTCAGCCTCCCCATCTGTTAAGACTCTAAAGGCAGGGACTTCACTCACTGTCACATCAGCATCTGAGACTTTCATTGATCATAAATCCTCCAGGATGAGCAAATGGGAACAACGCGTCACATAGTACAGGTGGCTTCATACAAAGTCACAGCCCTGAAAGCATGCTCAGTACACGTCAGCAGACAGGGATCACTGAAGAGAGTTCCCATGAGCTGGCCCAGGGCAGAAGTGTCACCACCACTTTATTTCTCAGTTTCTCGTCAGCACACATCATAGGCTCACAGAGACCACACATGCCAACAGCGCAGAAGACTGAGAGCCTGCTAATGTTTGAACTTAAATGGAGTTCTTCCCTCTAAAAATTATGTACTGTATTTCAAAAGTCAAGCCTGCTTCTAAAACACGACAAATCCTACACAAAGCACGAAATGGCACAGTACTAAAAAATTACATCATTCAATAAATAATCTATAATCAAACTTACACAAAACCTACTAAACTACTTTTACTTACCAGTTGATTCTTATCTGTGAATGTAATTCTGGGGTGCATTAATTACACGAATGTCTAATTTAACAAATTTTATTTAAATATTTATTGGTAGTTCCTACACAACAGTTTAGTAAGTGGAATGAAGTCAAGTAGAAGCATTCACACAATACATGAGCTGTCTCATATACGTGGTGTATATGATTCTGGTACTTGCACTATATTTCTCAATACTTTGAAGTGACTTACCAATCTGGCTGATGAGCTGCCTGAACTGGTCAAGGTAGCTCTGTCCCTCTGGTGTGATTCCAAGTTTTCTTATGCCACGATTGAATTTTTCTGCTCTATCAAAAGGATACTAACGAGATAAATTTAAGGATTAGTAAATGGCTCATGATGTATCACTGTCTTTGTATATTTCATTATTCTATATAAAAATAAGTCACTCACATCTAATGACAAATGTGTAACAACAGCCCTGCTCAGCCCTGTGTTCAGACCAATGCTTCTGCTGCTTCAGTCTCAGCTAAAGGGAGGAACTGAGGACACTCACCTTACCCCACCACAGCAGCCGCCCTAACCACTCTATCAGATGGAGAGAAGGGACTGAGCCAGTAACTGATCCCTTATCCCACCCACAGGAGCCGCCCAGCCCTGACCACTCTATCAGACGGAGCGAAGGGACTGAGCCAGTAACTGCACGTGTTCACAGATTTGTAAACAACTTCCTATAGGCCTGTTGCTGAAGAATTTACACACACATTCCTTCCAAATGAATAAATAAGCTGCTTAAAATGCTAAGCTCAGTAGCACAAAACTATGATGCCAGCTCTGGGGAGGCAAAAGCAAGATCAGAGTTCAAGACCCTCCTTGGCTATGAGCAAGTGTGAGAGGTCAGTCTCACATGAGACCCTGCCTCAAAAAACCAAAACAGAAAAAAAAATCTAGTTGCCTTCATCAGTTTAGGGAGAAAAAGGCTTCCCAAGTTCTGGCTAACACTTACTGCAATGACACCGTGCTCTACAGCAGCATGGTGACCTGTCACCTCCATTTCATACGAAGATATCCAGCACACTCCTCTACTGACGATGTCCTACCACGGAATACACTCAGGACGCAGCTAAGACTGGGTGAACTTTTCTGTAATTCACACAGTTCCACAAACAGCAGAGCAGATGCAGAACCCATCTAAGCCCGTGAGTTCTCTATCTTCAGTTATGGCCTCTGTCCTAACTTCCTACACAGCAAGAGCTTTTTTACCTCACACTGGGAAAACTCACATGGAGGACAAAGGGGAAACAGAATTCTGTTTATAAGCACAGGTTCTGCTGGTTTTGGCTGTTTCAGGTGTATTTTTGTTTTCTTTATGGTACTGGGGACAAGGCAGACAAGTCCATTGCCACAAGCTACAATCCCAGCCTCCAAACCAGCATTGCTAAAAACTACTGGTAGGAAACCAACTGTGCAGTATTTCTGGAGTATCAGACAGCATGTGCCAGAAATCTGCCTTAAGCCTACCGAGAGAACACAGGAAGTTGCGGGAAAGCAGGAGAGGAGGGCGGACACAGGAGACAAGGGGGAAGACAGTCGCGGAAGAGGTGTAGTAACAAAGCCCAGCCTAAGCACCTGTCATTACACAGCAGTCAAATCCAGGTGCCTAAGAATACACAGCATACCTTGTGATCATTTTGGTCCTTGATCTCCCTGAAAAATCGAATATCTTTAATCAATCTGGATTTGATATGTTCATCATACATAAACTGGCTAAATATATAGAACTTCTTTTTCAAAAACTGGTAGGTAAAATTAACCTATAAAATTAAGAAATGAAAAGTTAATATGAAATTTCAAATAAATGGTACAGAATAAGTGATCTAAAAGTACTATTTATGAAGTTCAACTAGTAATGGAGTTAAAATATTTAAATAGTTTTTAGTGCCCAAATTCATAGAAGTTTCTACAGACTTCTCTTATACAAGCTGCTCTCTCCTCCTACGGGGGGGGGATAGTCTCATGATAGGATTCAGACCTACATTGGGAAAAATTATCAAGTAACCTACAAGTAACCTGCAAGTAAGGGACAGGATGCTGGGGAAGGCACCAAACAACCACTCATCTAGATGGCTCTGAAGCCTTCCACATGCAAGGCAATGTGCCTGTTCCACTGCTAGAGGTCTTTGCTCTCATTAGGTCATATTCTAGCAGAGTAGCAACAACTTAAACATGTACTAACTAATCATTAAATCACAATTGCAATAATTTCTAAAACTTAAAAGAGTACAGGTGCTTTGAGAATGACTATCTAAAAGGCCCAACCCAAATTCACAAATCTTCAGAAAGTGAGATGTGAGCTGAGATTCGAGTATTATGCAGCTCATAAAATTAATTCTGTACCGCAATGGAAGCCTACACTAACCCCTACGCCATTACTCTCAAATGTTACTAATGGTGTTGGTCAATTTACTGTCTACACTTACCTCTTTACTTATGACATAAACATTTAAGGCATAGAAGCCTTGGTCTTCACTACTTTTCTGTTCTCTCCTTCCCGCTTTATTAGTGGGTAACCTGCCACTCTGGTTCTCATCTCCTGCCTATGTAACTTACATGAATATCAATATTCTTCTATTACCAAGAAGGCAGAAAACGTCTGCTTTTCTCACTCCTGCGCCTAGTAAATGCCTGATAAGCCTAGAATCTACTACCAACACTGGTAACAGGAGCGTTTGCTACAATGGAGGAAAGCGTTTCTCCTCGAGACTCCATAACCTATTTACTCTTAAAGGCTCAGACGAGATCCCTACCTGAGGATGCCTTATGCTTAATGCTAACTCTCTAAATCTCGCTTCCGCATTGGCAACTATTGATGAAAGCTCTAGTCATACCACACACATCACCTCAGAAACTACAGCCTTCCTCGTGTACCAAATTGACCCTCGACTGGCTTCCAGTCCTCTCCTCATAACCCTTCCCTCACTCCAAATAGTTTAATGGTCTTTATAAGCACATCTTTCTCCTCTCCTGGAAAAATTAGCCATACCTAATGAGAGGAAAAATAGTTTACAAGTTTAGTGGTTTCTACAAGTAACTGCCCATTTCAAGTAAGATTCAAAATATTTTTAGTAAATGGCTTATGCACATGGTTATTAAATAATTAGGCATTCTCTACCCTTAAAAACATCACTAATTACAGTAAGTAAACCAGTCCCAGTGACTCATTTCAGAGAGTACGAGAGAACTAACATATAGTGTACTGACTTCCACTGTTAACAATACGGCCCAGAGAGCTAAGAAACCTAATACAGCATTTTCCATTATAGCACCCACCAAATTCAACACAGTGTAACAACAGATATTTTTATTCATACCATCAGAAAAAAAGTGGAAATTCAGGTGTGATATAAACAGGAAGCAGAGCATGCTTATCAAAATATTCTATAAAAAATAATCTTCCAAATTATTAAATCCAGCAAGAGTTTATTATTCACGAAACCCACAAAAGATGCTTACTGTTGTGTTCATGATCCCTGTCCCGTGTGTCCTAATTGAATTAGCAATATGTCGAATATTAATGGTATTCAAATGCTTATTATTGCTTGTCCGTTCAATAAAAATCTGCAATGCAAACAAATTTAGGAACAGTAAGAATACATCCTATCCCAAATGCTGGTTAGTAACCCAACAAAAAGTTTAAAACCTTTTCATTAAGGATAATTTAATAGAAAGGCCACTAAGATGACATGACCACACTGCCGTAGAGAATAACCAGGATCTCAACAATTGTGGTGCACTCCTTTAAGGCCAGCACCCAGCACTTAAATCTCTGTGTTCAAGGCTAGCCTGGCCTATTTAGAGAGTTCCAGGCTAGCCAGAGCTATATTGTAAGACCCTGTTTCAAGGGGAGAAAAAAAAAACTCTAAAAAAATTATTCTCTGTTTTATACGTGTTATCAACTTTCACTTTTGAAAAGCCAATCCCTGGTCTTTTGGCCATTCCATTATAAAGTCATCGTATTACTGTAATCCCAACACCCTGGAGGCATTCATTAGTCCAAAGCCAGTCTAGGCTACATGTAAATTCTAGGTCAGTCAGGACTACAGAGTGAAATCTTGCCTTAAAACACAAAGCAACAAATAAAATCTTTTTCTAAATTTCACTCACCTGATTATTGAGATTATAGAGGTATCGAGAGACAAATATGTGAATGTTTCTCATAATTTCCAGAACATCAAGCCCCTACAACACAATGCACACAGAAACCCATGACTGAGCTGAGCGTGGTTAGTCAGCCGATGACACTGCCGCCTTGCAGTCTGCGTTATTTTAAAACTACAGAAAAGGCACCACCAAAGTTCCAAGAGCCCCGTACACAGCCCTGAGAGTCTGCTGCTCTGTATTTTATCCTCCCCCATGTTCTCCCGAGACCCAGAGCACAGCTGTCTCCTGATTAACCTTCAGCTTCTCTTCTTCTTCTTCTTCTAAACAAAGTAAACTAGTGACTTAGACTCCAAAAGTTACTTAAAAGACATCATACATTTGTAAGTATGTACGCCACTTTTCTGAAATTACACAAGAACTACTCTTCATATGTAATTCTCAAAATCATCAGGTATTACTCTTCTAAACACAAGAAGAAAAGAAAACGAAGCTAAGATAGTCTTCTAAGGTCAGACAGCTAGAACAGACAAAACCTGGAGTTTTAGAAAGTCTAATTTCAAGAGTTTATGCTTCTTTTGAGTAGACCAGATCCCTTTTAGATTTGGTTATATTTTTGTAATTATATGAAAGTGTGTGGGGTGTGCATCTAGATCACCTAGAGCTGGACTTACAGACAGCTGTGAGCCCTCGGGTATGGGTGCTAGAGGCAGAACTCAGGTCCTCTGCAAGAGCAGTATATGCTCTCAAGTACTGAGTCATGTCTTCAGCCCCCAGATCACTTTATAAACACACACACACACGCATTTATGTTTGTTTTGTTTTTCAAGACAGTGTTTTTCTGTGTATCCTTGGCTGTCCTGGAACTTGCTCTGTAAATCAGGCTGGCCTCAAACTCAGAAATCTGACTGCCTCTGTCTCCCCAGAACTGGAACCAAAGGCATTTTCCACACGCGTATACACGTATGTGCATATACATGTGTACCTTTTTTTTTGATGTGCATGGGTGTTTTGCCTACATATGTCTGCGCACCACTTGTGTGAAGGTGCCTGCAAAGATCAGAAGAGGGCACCGGATTCCATGGAACTGAAGTTACAAACCATTGTGAGCATGTAGGTGCTGGGACCCAAACCCAGGTCCACTGTAAGAAAAGTAAGTGCTCGCTCTCGATGCTAAACTATCTCTCCAGCCACTAAACACTTTAACTCTACTAGAGTCCTCCTTTCTCTGCATGCTCCCCCAATACTGGGGGTACAGCACGCATTACTCTGTAAGTTGTGCTAACCAGTGCTCAAAGTGTCACCACAGTACACTCAAGCATTGGACCTTTGCTACTCCAGACGTTTATACAC
This sequence comes from Ellobius talpinus, assembly GCA_001685095.1. Taxonomy (NCBI): domain Eukaryota; kingdom Metazoa; phylum Chordata; class Mammalia; order Rodentia; family Cricetidae; genus Ellobius; species Ellobius talpinus. The sequence continues at coordinate 35,447 of LOJH01000907.1, read as the reverse complement.
ATTCTTTTTATCTCCCCTGGTCTATAAGCATATGAACTAAATCCTTAGACGCGGTTCGTTATTCAGGATTCTCTCAACATATACTATGTGCTTAAATACATGAGCGAAAGGAAGCACAAAACGATCCTGGAAATAATCCATAAATACAACAGGTTAAAGAAAAATTATGGTACTCAGATTTTGGGACAGACGGTTTCTTTTGATAAATATTAACATGATTACTTTAAAAAGAATTACACATAAAATAACCCTGAATTGCTACATTCATAAAATATTGACATATTATAAATTGCCTAATTGAATTAGCAAAACCAAATGCTTCTTTGCAATTTGCACATAACTAGATAGCTGCTTTTCTAGTTTATTAAAGTTAATATACTACACCCATTCAAAATCCAGCCTTGTCTATACTTTTTAGGATTCTGTAGAAGTCATCTCACTCTCTTAGTAGATTCCTAAAAAGCCTGTGTGTGTATATATGTCTGCATTTATTTCACATGCTCAGAACAGAGTATGTCCAGGAAGGCAATGATAAATTCTTTAGCAAAGCCCATTAAGTATCATCTAATATTTTATCCTTATCAAATATGAGGTTTATGTAACAAAATTTTTCTTAAGAGCTACATTAAGAGGACGTAGAGCTATCTCAGTGGTTAGAGCCATGCCCTTAGGGAGAGCCTGGTTTTGCTCCCAGAACCCACATGGTGGTGCAATACCATCCAGAGATGCTTCAGTTCCAGGGATCTGACCTCTTCTGACCTCTGCAGGCACCAGGCACTCACATGATGCAGATACTCACATACAGGCAAAACACTCATACCCATAAAATAACTGAGTCTAAAAAGGTGTGTGTGTGTGTGTGTGTGTGTGTGTGTGTGTGTATGTATGAGAGAGAGAGACAGAGACTTCATGAATGAATACTGACATGTTGTCTGACCACATCAGGAACTGTACACATACCTGCTCCAGAGTCTGGCTAGGAAGATGTGCCTCTGTCATAACCAACCCATAGCGCTGAGTAGCCAAATTCCTCATTTCGCTGTAAGTGGCCCAATCATGAAGGGCTACTGTTGTGAGATTGTAGAAAGTCTTGTCTAGGTAGTGAGTTACATACGCTACAAAACAAACCCACAAAATGCCATGTTTAATTCATGATCAGGAAAAGAGAAATGAAGCTAAAAAGGAAAAGAACACCACATAATTTTAAAATTGATTTGTTCCTTTAAAATAATGTGCTAGGGTTGGGCAGTGGTGGCACACGCCTTTAATCCCAGCACTGGGGAGGCAGAGGCAGGTGGATCTCTGTGAGTTCAAGGCCAGCCCGATCTACACGCGAGTTCCAGGACAGGCACCAAATGTACAGAGAAACCCTGCCTCAACTGATCAATCGAATGATGGATGGATGGACGGACGGACGGACGGACGGACGGACAGATAAAATGTGCAAAGCTCAACACTCAGTGGGCTGAGGCAGGAGGAGCATTAAGTTCAAATCTAGTCTCAGCTAGAGGGTGAAACCTTATCTTCAAAGAATTTAAAAACAAACAACAACAGTAACAACAGAACAGTGTGTGGAGGGCTGTACCTGTATATCCGAGCAGCAGGAGAGTCTGAGGTCTGCCTGGGCTACAGACGGGTCCCTGGGCAAGCCTGAGCTACACCACAAGAGGGACACAGCTAAGAAATATGAGAGGGGCAAGGGCCCCAGGTCTCCTGCTGCTCGGTCAGAAGAGACACAGGAAGCACTCACCTCGAATATCAATGAAGCGACTGAAGAACCGAATCGGGTTCAGAGAGAAGAACAGGGCCAAGTCTTTCCTGCCGACTCGGAAGGGGTTCCGGTCGTCCAGCTTCAAGTGCGTGTGCACAGAAAGCCGCAGGTCCTTCTCAATCTCCTTGCACAGCTTGTCCAGCAGATGCTACTCAGAAGGAAGGGAGAGCTGCTCAGGACAACGCCCACTGCAGTGCTCCTACTGCTCATTCCCTGACCTTCATGGCGCAAAGGAGAAACTGACCAACTAGTTTCTGATTTAGGATGCTAAACCCTCAATAGTAAAATTTTATTTTTGTTTGAAAAGCTAAATTATCCTGCTTTTTAAACTAGTAACTATTTTTTTTAAGTCGGGGGGGCAGCTAAATACTGAGACTTCATTTTCATGAATTTAATTAATTCATGAAATTAAATTTAATTCTCATGAAAAATAGCCTGACCAATGGCTTCACTATAAGGCACATGAATATGTAATATAAAGTATAAAATTTGTGGAAAGTAGCAGTAAAAGAAGGATCCTGCAATATGCAACAAAGAAAATAGATTGCCTTAGAATTATCATTAACAATCACAGGGCAGCACACACATGGTGCCCATGCACACGTACAAGCAACGAAGATACACACAAAGTACATCTGAACAAATTCTCCTAAACCATGAGGACTTTGGGAATGAAAGGGCAGATCCAAAGCACTTGTAAACAAGTGTAAGGACCTGAGCTTAGACCCCCAGAACACTGCTAAAGAGAGATGCAGTCGTTCGAGCCGGATCCGAGCATAAGACAGTGAACAAGAGAATAAATACCCCAAGCTCTACAGCGAAATGGCCTGGTCTGTGGATTGCCTGTCCTGCCTCAAAAAAAGGACAGACTCCCCAGGTTGGTCTCTGTGAGGACCCTTGCACCACAGCACAGGTGCACAGAGAGACAACACACACAAACATACAAATTACACACACATTAAAACACACACACACAATTCACTGTCAGGTAACTAAATCAATCGTCTTTTCCTATCAGAGTTACATATATTACCAGTTATTTTATTTTTAATTAATATTTAGATTCATTTGCAAGGTTTGATAACCCAGGACAATCAAAAAAGAATAATATCATACAAAATTTTTCATAATTTCATCACACTGAATATGATTGCCTTGGGAGAGTTACTTATTTTTAATCTCATTTTCCAAACAAAAATTATTTATAAATAATTTACAATTTATAAATAATTGGTTTGGGCTTTCTTGAGACAAGGGTCAGGGTCTAGAACTCACAATCCTCCTGCCTCAACCTCCTGAGTGCTGGAATTACAAGTGCACTTTATTAAAACCCAGGTTTGTTTAAATAATTTCTGATTCAGTGGAGATGGCTCCAGGCTACCTACCTTCTCAAGTACTGATCTCAAGCTTTCTCTTCAACACAATCTTACCTCATTTAAAATTTCCATAATTTCCTTGTCATAGCAATCCAGAAGTAGCTCACAGGACTCTAAATGCCTTGAGTGCATCATGGCAGGCACACAGTCTCGTAAAGCACTGAACATGTACTGTCAAGAAATTAAAACACCCAAGTTTAGAAAGCAACAGAATTCTAAACAACACTGTAAAGGCTAATTACAAACAAAGACAAAAACTCTGACCTGAAGGAAAATATTATTCTATAACTGCTTTATTTTCCTAAAAACCTGAAACACATGATTTAAGCACACACACACACACACACACACACACACACACACACACGAGAAAAGCTGACATTCACTAGTCTACTACACAAGCACTCAGTCACATTTCCTCCCATAAAGAAACTGAGTAACCTAACAGCCTGCAACAATATCAAGACTACTGAGGCAAGCACAATCCAGCGAGCCTAGAATGGCTAACCATATGTAGAGGAGTTAACAAGCAATTTCACTAGTAATGATACACAATTTACCATGGACTATATAAACCTTGATTGGATATGCATAATAATGTTTGAAATATCATTACAGGTCAATTTTATGATGGTTTCTTAAATCAAATGACCTATTTGAAACTTAAAAAGTGGCAAGAAAGGATGTTTACTCTTTTAGATTACTATTTACTTACATGTAATCTAGCTGCATCAACAGCATTTTCATATACATCATCTAAATAAATTGGGAAGACAGCTCGATGCCAGTATAAAAAACAACAGTCACACTGTGTCTGGACTCTACAATATAAGGTAATAAGTAATTAGTGGTCCCCTCAACAAGACAAAAGACTTTATGTACTCTAGGGGAAGAGGTCTGTCTTCCCCATCGTACATTCTCTGCATCACTTCACCCAACATTATCACCAAAGTCATAAAACTAAGTATTTTTCAAATTGAGCAAAGGTGATAAAACATTTTAATAGCCTACATTATCAAAACTCTGTACATGCTTTCGTTTTAAGACTGCTGAAAAACTCAGACTATTAAAGAGGTGTTTAAAATAAATTTATTTTCAGCATTATCTGAAATAATACTGTATTACATGTATAATTTACCTGTTTCCAAAATAAAAAACAGATTTTAAAAGGAAAGACCTTGGTATCCCTCACGGTCTGTTTCCTTAGCTCTCCAACTCTTGTGCACTCAGCTCTCTCTATTCAGCACCAGCTCTTAGGAGGAGGACCTCTGTCAGATGAGGGCCAGCCTGGGCCACACAGCCAGAGCTACATAGTGAGACTCAGTACTTTTTTTGACCAAATAAACCTGTCACATAGAGCCTGCAGATTGTCTCTGCTACCAAACGACTATTTAACTCCTTATAGGAGAAGAGAATTACCCCAGGTATCTTATAGTGAAAGTCCACACTTCTCTCAAGGACTGAAAATTAAATACCACTAACTACAAAAATATCAGCTTCTCAGAACAGCAAAGAAAATTATGAACATTAAATGGAAATTGTGCTGTAACGTGATAGTTCAACCTTGTCAAAAGTGCTGCATTTGCTGTCCCTTCAGGAAACCTATACTCACTTAATGAAAAAAATTCAGAAAAGCATCCCAACACCTGCAAAAGCAAGCCTTCTTCAAGTCCGTCTGGCCCAACGGCAGGCCTCTGAGACAGCACTTCGAAGTTCATCTCCAAATATAAAACTACATAAAATGGTGCATCACAGTCTTCCAGCGGCTTGCAACGAACAAAGCTTTATTATAAAAGCAGCAGTTTGAATGTCCAGCAGTGACACCAATAAAATAACAACAATTTTATTATTGTTAAAGAACCTGCCAAATACCCTGAAGGACACTGTTTAGTCTCATGTGAACCAATTCTTCCAGAGGATTCATGCTTCCTGTGAAAGCAAAGTCAGGACAATGCTGTAAGCAGAGGTTACAGAGCAACTAACGCTCCCTGCGGAACTCACTCCTATTCTTGCTGCCAAAGAGAACAAGAGCTGAACGTGGTGGCACAGCCTGTGATCTCAGCACTGGGCGGCCAGCCTGGGCCACAGAGTAAACGGAGGCCAGGAGGGGGAGCATTGGACAAGGAGAGGGAGAAGGCTCTTCGTCCGAGGTTTTGACTGGCATCACCCACCCAGCTCTACTTACCGTTCTCTGAGCTCACTGATGAGATCCAGCTTTTTCATGACCACTTGAAGGGGAAAGAGCTCTTCGTCTTTAAAGGTTTTCTATCAGCGAGAAGGGAAAACATGAAGTATAACCACAATAAGGCCAAATTTCTTAGAATAATAAATGAACTGTGAACCTCAGACCTCCTGTTTTTTCCATGAATAAGAGTAATAAACTTACCATTTGTGTGCCAACACTTAATGCCAAAGAAACAATAAGTCGGCGTTGCTTCGTACTTGGTCCGTTTAGGGTGTTTTCGGCCAAAACAAGAGCAGACAGCACATCAAGACGCTGTTCACTATACTTTTTGTCTGAAATTACTCTTTTCTTAAAGATCAAACAGAAAATTATTAAGTTTCGATTCTAACATTGTTAAGTTCCAAGAGAAAAAAACAGTTCTCTATTCTGTTCTTCCTGGCACACTCAGGGGAGCAGAGCTCTCAATCAGCTCCGTAACTGCCTCTCAGCACTGCCAGGGCAGCAGACGCGGGGCTTAAACACAGTCACATTCATCTAACAAGAAAGAATTCAAAACCGAGTCTCAAAATCTTTCCCTTCCTGCTCACGAGATTAGCTGCCAATGAAGATTTAGACACAGACAGTCCTCAATTCTCTCCATTCTACAGTGATGTAGACCCAGTTCTCACTTTTGGGAGAGCACTCGGTGAGTTCATGAACACCCAGGTTTCATGACTAACTAGGCTTTGGGCTAGATGGTTTCCTCTGACTGTCAATTACATCAGGGAGTAGCAATCTGAGCACATTTAAGGTGAGCCAGGCTGAGAGCTGAGGCTATCAACACACACCCTGCATAAAGAAACGCCTGTATTAGTCATTCATGGTCATTTCCCAGAGATTATAATTATTCTCTGGTACAATTCAGGTAACCCTAAAGATTACAAAATGCAATGGATAAAGCACTATAAAAATAACCCATTGCAGGAACAAAATAAAGAGGCTAAATCAGGAAATGCAGATAAAACAGAAGAACACTATAGTTTAATTATGTCAAGTACAGAGAACACAGTCATCTGCATACCTTGGCTACAGCAATAGAATGAAGAGCCTGATGTTGGAGGTGCTGGGTTATATGCGACACTGAATCCGCCACAACCATGCTCCTCCTGTAGAACATATGCTCTATTGCCTAAAAGAAACAAAAGGAACTCAGGAAAAATTAACTTAGAATTTACAAGCAAAATCATTAGAGAAAACCTTCATGACCCTAAGCAAAGGAAGAAATCTATAAATGAGACTGGTGGGGGCAAATATCAAAACACATAGGAGCACAAACAAACCTGAGGCTGCAGAGATGGTTCAGTCTTCAAGTGCTTGTTTACCTCAAAGGCATGAAGAACCAAGTCTGATTTCCCACATCTAGGTAAAAATGCTCAAGCATGGGGGTACAAGCTTACAACCCCAGTGCTTAGAAGGCAGATAGGAGGATTCCTGGAGCTTGCTAGCCTCATTTGTAAGCCCTAGGACCCTGTCTTAGAGCTTCAAAATAAAATCAATCAGCCAGACAATGGTGGCACACACATTTAATCCCAGCACTCGGGAGGCGGAGGCAGGCGAATCTTTGTGAGTTCGAGGCCAGCCTGGTCTACAAGAGCTAGTTCCAGGAAGGCTCCAAAGCTACAGAGAAACCCTGTCTTGAAAAAAAAAAACCCACAATTCAATCAACATCTAAGGTTGAACTACTCATAATAATGGAAAATTCAACTGCATTAAAATTAATCACCTGCATTTGTTATAAAGACAAGGCATGGCCGAAGAAGATAACACTCCAGATCCCACATGACCCAATGATGTTTTTGGTTTGTTTTGTTTTGCACAATCAACAGAAAACCAAAATAAAAGTAAGTATGGGTTGTTTTTCTTTTTTTCCCAAATAGGAAGTTAAAAAAAAGTCACTACCACTAACTATTAAGTGCTGATTATTAAAAACTGTCAAAACAACTTGTACCTACTAACTGACTTAAGACCAGATATGGTGGAACAGGCCTATACCAGTCAGTCTTCAGAAGGGTGCAGCAGGAGAACTGCCATGAGCTGAAAGGTAACCTGAGTGTGCTGGCTGGTTTTATGTCACCTTGACTCGAGCAAGAGTCATCTGAAAGGAAGAAATCTCAACTGAGAGAAAATCCGGTTGGAGGGCATTTTCTTAATTAGTGATTGATGGAAGAGGGCCCAGCCCACTGTGGGAGGTACCATCCCTGGCTGGTGGTTCTGGGTTCTATAAGAAAGCAGGCTGAGCAAGCCAAGGGAAGCAAGTCAGGTAGCATCACCCCCTCCATGGCCTCTGCATCAGTTCCTGCCTCCAGGTTCCCACCCTGTGTTGGTTCCTGCCCTCACTGTTTTTGATGAACTGTTATGTGAAACTGAGAATGAAATAAACTTTTTTGGTCATGGTGTTTCATCACAGCCACAGTAACCCTAACTAAGACACTGATATACAGTGAGATCCCGTCTCAGAGGAAAACAAAAAGATACTTGGTAACACAGCTTTAAAAAATAAAGAAAAAAGAATCCTAAGTAAATAAAATTTTCTTTTTGTTTACTAGAAACTTACCAACAAATCTGAATCTTAATTTCATAGCTGGTCTCTTCTGTCTACAAGGATTTATGCTAAGAAACTCCATTTTACACTCCATTAAGTGCACCAGGTCTAAAGTCACATGATCACCTCTGTTAGAACACTGCTTCCTAACAAAACCACAGTGCTTTCTCTAAACTACAATTAATAGTGTCATGTAAACTGACCTCATTTCATATGGACACTTCTAAATAATGGGTATTTTGGCACAAATATTAGCACATGCAACTTGTCCATTAACAGTTCCATGAATAAGACAATTACTAATAACACTGAGGCTAACTCTCCCTATCTGTTGAGATTAGCTGCCAATGAAGGTTTAGACACAGTCCTCAACTCTCTCCATTTTACGGTGATATAGACCCAGGTCCACACCCAGTTCTCACTTTTGGGAGAGCACTCAGTGAGTTCTTGAACACCCAGGTTTCATGACTAACTAGGCTTTGGGCTAGACGGTTTCCTAACTGTCGGCTAAAGCAGCGATTACATCAGGGAGTATCAATCTGAGCACATTTAAGGTGAGCCAGGCTGAGAGCTGAGGCTATCAACACACACCCTGCATAAAGAAACGCCTATATTAGTCATTCATGGTCATTTCTCAGTGTTTTCTTTCAATTTTAAGTTCCCTTTCTCCTGTCTGTGCTGACATAACCAAGAGCACTCTCCTGTCCAGTCACGGTGGCAGACAGCACAGCACGGACTTACCTTGAGAAGCTCAATGAGCCTGCACAGTGCCTTCACTGAGGTTTTGGTCATAGGCTTCTGCATGGACATGTAGAGATTCATTGTGGTTTTAATGATGGTACTAATACTATATGCATATAGGAAGCCCTACAAAAGAAAATAAACACTGAGCACAATCACAGGCTTCATCCAGACTTTGTTCTCTATGCATGTATGCAAACCAATAACCGATATTTCTATTATTATTTTATGTCTGTGAAACACATGCATACCATGCCTACAGAGGCCAGAGGGGGTGTTGGGTCTCTTGGAACCGGTGTTATGTGCAGTTGTGAGCTGCTGGAATTAAACATGGGTCCTCTGGAAGAGCCCAGTGCTCTTCTCTGAGTCATCTCTCCACTCAAAGTCCCTTTAAAAGTCAATTCTTAAAGAATCAGAACTATTCTTCCTGACAAAACACCACACTGACTTTCAAAACAGCCCTTAACAGTTCCCTGGACTATCAAATACCAGACGTTGCACTGTTGATGCAATGAATCCCGGCTTTTAAACGTCTTTTCACTTAAGTAAGAAAACCTCTCAGGAAAATGGGGTGCGTGTGCCAGGGACACAGCTGATAACTCACCCTCCTCTTCACTGCTGACACCAGAGCAGGGAGCCGAGCGAGGACTGAGACCTGGGAGTAGGCTTCCCTTACGCAGGCACACAAAGGAACTTCTGAGCACCAGGACCACCCACCTTCCTCTGCCTAGACCAGTGCTTCTGGCAGCCATGTCAGACATTTACGTTATGACTCGTAACAGTTGTAAAACTGCACTTGTGAAGTTCTGCCTGGTGGTCTGCACAACATGAGTGTGTGTCACAGGGCCACAGCACTGGGAAGGAACCACTGCTCTAACCAATCCCAACAGTCCACATCTGTCTGCTCATCCACCTTCTGTCCCCCATTCTGTTCGTGACAGAGTAAGTCTTTTGAAGCTTAGAAGTGTTTTGGAATGCTTCTAAACTCAGAGAAATAAGAGTAAATAATAAACAGATGGTGGATGAGATTCTATATTTAAACTTTTGTGTACATGTGTGCAGGTGTGTGCAGAGGCCAGAAGAGATCACTGGATCTGCCGGAGCTGGAGTTACAGGCAGTTGTAAGCTGTGAAAAAAAAAGTTGGGTGGTGGAATCTGAACTCAGGTCCTCTGGAAAAGTAACAAGCTCTTTTAACTGCTGAGCCATTTTTCCAGCCCCTCACATGTTTCATTTAAATCTCCAAAGGGTTTAAAACTCCATATTCATTTTTTTCCAGTTTCTTTTTAAATTAAAACAAATTTTCATACAGTATTTTGATGTTTTCCCCTCCTCTAGTTCTCCCCAGGTCCTCCCCAGCTCCCTCCCCCCACCCAACTTATGTTCTCTCTCCATCAAATTAAAAAAAAGCCAAAACAAAAAAGCACAATCATGGAGTTTGTGAACTCTGGCCAACGACTCCTGAGCACGGGGCCTGCCCTACAGTGTGGTTGGTATTCCCACTGCCACTCACTGGGGAAAACTGATTTCTCCTTTTGCCAGCTGGTATCAGTGACAAACAGCTTCTCGGCTAGGGTGGATCCTGATTCGACTTTGCCATCTCAGTGCTGCGGCTCCCTCTGAGGGAAACTACACAGGTCTTAAGTGTCACAGTGCAGTGCCACAGTCTCTAAGTTAATTCTCTTATTCTAGTTTCCCCTTCACCAATCTGCAATACTACATTCTATTTCTCCTTCCTTGGGAGGTCCTCCTCTCCCGCCCCGGTACCTGACCTCTGTGGTTATTCGGATTGTAGAACACATGCCAAACATTTAAAAGCTAGCACCCAAATAAAAGATAAAATATACAGTACTTGTCCTTCGGGGGTCTGGGTTACCTCACTCAGATCATTTTTTTTCTAATTCCAGTTATTTATCTGCAAATTTCATTTTTCTTAACGGCTGAGTAATATTCCATTGTATAAATGCACCATGATTTCATTTCCATTCTTCTGTTGAGGGTCTCCTAGGGTATTTCCAATTTGTAGCTATTATGAATACAGCATCAGTGAATACAGATGAGCAAACGTCTCTGCAGAAGGACATAGTCCTTATTCCCAAGAACAGGGTAGCTGGATCTTTAGGGAAATTAATTCCTAGCTTCCTGAGGAACCACAATGATTTGCATAGTGACTGTACCAGTTTCCACTCTCACCAGCAGCAATGGATGAATGTTCTTCTTTCCTGGCAGCCTTGCCAGTACGAGCTGTCACTTGTTTTATTATCTTGGCCATTCTGAATGGAGTAAGATAAAATATCAAAGTAGTTTTAATTTCTATACCCCTGATGGCTAAGGACGTAGTACTATTTTGTTTCTCAGCCATCTGCACCTCATCTTTTGAGGATTTGCTTAGTTCTGTACTCTGTTTAATTAGGTTATTTTCTTGAACCTCAGTTTTTAGTTCTTTAGATATTTTAGGCATCAACCCTCTATGAGATTTGTGATCAGTAAGATCCTTTCCCTCTGCTCGGATGATGGTGTCACACCTTTGCTGTAGCAAAGCTTTTCAGCTTCACAGGGTCCCATCTGTTAGTTACCAATCTTTGTATCTGTGCTATCGGGTCCTATAGAAAGCTCTTCCTGTGCCAGTGAGTTCACACCTATTCCTGCTATCTCTTTCTTCAGATTCAGGATAGCTGGTCTTATGTTGAAGTCCTTGATGCATTTGTAGTTGAGTTTTGTGCAGGATGATGTATGAATCCGTTTTCACCCTTCTACAAGCAACCATCGCTTGACCAGCACCATTTCTTGAAGAGACTTTGATTTTTTAGTGTGTATTTTTGGCTTGTTGTTTAAAAACAAGATACGCATAGGTGTCTGAGTCTTCAATTAGACTCCACTGATGAATGTGTCTCTTTATGCCGATATCACGCCACTTTTATTAGCACAGCTCTGTAATACAACTGGAAATCTGGGATGGGGATACCTCTGGCAGCTCCTTTAGTACTCAAGATTGTTTTAACTGTCCTGAGACTTCTGTGTTTCCGTATGAAGTTGTTTTTCAACTTCTGTGAAGAACTGCATTGAAATTTTGGTGGGAACTGCACTGAATCTAAAGACTGCTTTTGGTAGAAAGGCCATTTTCACAATGTTCATCCATAAGCGTGGGTAATCTTTCCATCTTCTGCTGTCTTCTTTTCTTCAGTGTCTCAAAGCTTCTATTAGACAAATCTTTCACTTACTTGGCTAGAGTTATCCCAAGATACACATGTTTGAGGTTACTGTGACAGGTAGTTTCCCTTCTTTTTCAGTATGTCTGTCTTTGTAAAAAGGAAGAGTACTCATCTGTGGATTAATTCTGTATCCTGCTACTTTGCTCAAAGTGTTTATCAGCTGTAGGTGGAGTTTGTAGAGCCTTAACCTTGGCTCCGTTCTTTCCTACTGCATCCTCTTGGCCTCCTTTGATTGTTTTGCTGCTCTAGCGAAGACGTCAAGTGGATACTGAATATGTGTGGTGGGAAGTCCTTGTCTGACTCCTGGTTTCAGTGTAAATATTGCTCTAGCGAAGACGTCAAGTGGTATACTGAATATGTGTGGTGAGAAGTCCTTGTCTGACTCCTGGTTTCATTGTAAATACTCTTGAGTTTCTCTCCTTGTAGGTTGGTGTTGGCTGTGGGCTTGCTGCATATTGCCTTTATTATTATGCTGAGGTCTGTCCCTTGTACCCCTAGTCTCTCCAGACTTACCATGAAGAGGTGCTAGATAATGTCAAAGGCCTTTTCTACATCTAAGGAGATGATGATATGGTTTTTGTCTTTCAGTCTGTTTCACTTATTGGCTTATGCACACTCAACATCCATGCGTCCCTGGGATGAGGCCTACTGATCATCATGGACGATCTTTCTGATGTGTTGTTATATTCTGTTTGCAAGTGGCTTACTAAGAATCTCTGAACCTACATTCATAAGGGAGATTAGTGCATAACTTTTCTTGCTGAGCCTCTGTGTGGTTTTCTGTATCAGTGTCATAGTTACCGTATTTGTTTTATGAATAAGCTGAGGAGGACTGGTCTTCACTCTTCTTTGAAGGTTTGGTACAACAATGTGCTGAATCCATTTGGTCCTGGGACTTTTGTTTTTGATTGGAAAACTTTTAATGACTGCTTCTATTTTGTTAGGGGTTATAGGTCTGTTCAAATTGTTTATTTCATCTTGATTGAACTTTGGTAGATTGTAAAAAAAACAAAAGACTCATCCATTTCTTTTAGGTTTTCCCATCTGGTGAAACACAGACTTTTTAAGTATGTCTTATGATTCCCTTCCCTTTAGTGGGAGCCTTGATGTATGCAATTCCTGGTGCCACCATCAACCCATTCATCTTTACTGTTTGTTATTTTTTGTTTTTGTTTTTTTTTGTGGTTTTCTGGTATTCCATGAAAGGCTTCTCTGTGTAACAGCCCTAGTTGTCCTGGAACTAGCTCTTGAAGACCAGGCTGGCCTTGAACTCATTGAGATCCGCCTGCCTCTGCCTCCCGAGAGCTGGGATTAAAGGCATGTGCCACCACCGCATGGCCATTCATCTTTACTGTTAATGACAGGATAACATATTACGATGAATGTTCCTATTAAGAACCATTAGGAAAGCCAGTGATCAAAACTCTGTGTAAAGATGCACCATGTCAAAGAGCTACCAAGAACATAAGGTCAAGACCTGGGAAGAGAGAGATCTAGAGCAGGGAGCCTGACACCTCAGGCTGCTTCTCCAGAGCATCTGCCTCAGATGAAACACAGAAAACACAGGCAGAAACTGATTGATGGTGCAATCAAATCAAAGATGGGGGCTAAGGAGATTGTTCTGTGGGCACAGTGCTCATTATGCAAGCACAACGACCAAAGTTCAAGATCTCCAACACCCATGAAAAAAGCTTCTGCCTCCTGGTGCTGGAATTAAAAAGCGTGCACCACCACCTCCCGGTTTATAAGTACCTTTCAAACCCCCCAAAGGGCACTGTCAAATGGCTTAGCAGGTAAGGGCAGCTGCCACCAAGCCCGACGGCCTAAGTCTGAGCTTCAGGACCCACATGAAGAAAGGAGAGAACAAACCCCACAGGCAGGCCTCTGCTTCTACATGCATGTACGCTACCAAACACACAATAAATTAATAAAAACCATCTAAATATCAAAGTTAAGTTACAATAAAAATGAACAGGTATTTTGAACCAAAATGAGCATTTAAAGTACCAACTTACAGGACACAGCTACAAAGTCCTGCTTAAAAGCACAGAGCTCTGAATGGCTGTGTTGGCACACAAAAGAGTTCCACAACCACTCAGCAAGGAGTATATCAAAGGTTTGTTTATTTGGGGATAAACTTGTAGAAGAGTAGCAGTGATCTGCAGTCCTCTGCAAGTGCTGGGAACTGGAAATGAATCCAGCAGCCAAGAGGCAGGAGCATGCTTTTCACCTGTGTTTACGGTAGGTGAGACCGCGACCAAAGTGGGCTGGTGTCTTAAAGGCTACTGACTGAAGAAGTTCCCACAGCATGGCTGCACTAGGAAACCTAAGGAAGTCAACCTCTGTGGTTCTTACAATGTCTTTTTTTTTAACTGTGTGTGTGCACATGCTCATGGGTTAACAAACATAAAAGCAGCTGCCCAGGGGCCAGAGGCACTGGATCCCCTAGAGCTGGAGGCACAGGTGGTTCTAAGGCACCATATGGGTGCTGGGAATCAAACTGGGGGCCTCTGCAAGAGCAGCCAGTACTCTTACCCACTGAGCTGATTCTCTAGCCTCACAATTTGTTTGAAATACAAAAACAGACCCCCCCTTCACAGCTGTGTCCGATTGTAACTTCTATAAATTAAATTCACAAAGAAATTGTACCCAAAAGGTTCTAAGTAAGAAAATGTGACTACCTGTATAAAAACATTACACCTATTGGTGAGGTCTTCAGCAAATTTATCCATCCTCTGCTCTTTGGACAACAGAGACTCCATTTTCATCATCCATGAGCTCACAAAGACGTAGTAAGACTGCACATCTCTAGCAAAGGAAAACATTGAGGTTACTCAGAACACAAAAATATTTCCATTTCTTCACACAGACAAAAGTAAAAGTGCTCCTTCCAGCCATAACTGTACATTTCTGGTCTTCAAGAGAAATTCTATAAGCGTATGTAAGTTACCTCCTACACATATTTACTGAGTGCCCATTCAAGCCAGGCACTAACACAGTGCTACTGTACTGAGAACACAACAGGTGAAAACCCTGGCTCCATGAGGCTTATATTCTAGAAAGGAGAGATGCAATAACTAAAGTCAAAGTAATTGTAAAATGTGAGGTGATAAATGCTTTTTGTGGGGAGGACCAGGGCCTGGGGTGGTCCTATAATTTTAAACAGGGTAATCACAGCACACTCAGTGTGGGTGATTTTGTGCCAAGACCCAGATCAGTAAGATGTGCAAACATGTACGAAAAGAGAATTTAAGGAGTGTGAGTGACAAGTGCAAAAGCCCTGAGACTTAGGGAAAGGTTCCCAGCATTTAGGTAATAACACCCAGTGTGGCTGGAGCACAAAGGGAGGGGGACAGAAAAGCACATCAGAGGTAGAGGGTGGGTAGGAGAACAGGGAAGGGCCTGGGAACAAACGGCCTTGGGGAAAGCATGAACTTCAACCCAAGTCCTTAAGAGAAACCACTGGAGATGAATGGTCATTGGCTCTAGCTGGTTTTAAGAGGATCGCCATCACTTTGGCTAGTATGTTAACAAGAAGCCATCGTGAGGATGACACCTATGGGACAACTGTAGTAACACAGGAGAAAGGACAACATCTTCAACAGTGGACATAGGGGCTGGTGGGATGCTCAGCAGTTAAGAGCAATTCCTGCTCTTGCAAAGAACCTGAGTTCAATTCTCAGCACCCACTTGGCAGCTCACAACTGGAGTTACAACTCCAGCTCCAGGAGATCAGATGCCCTCTTCTGGCCTCTGTGGGAACTTACACATAGGGCATACAGTAAGACATATATAAATAATTTTTTATTTAAATTATTTTTTTTTAAAAAAAAAGAAGTACCAGAATCTGGATTTAAAAGCTAATTTGAATGCTCACACTATGCCAATCACTGTTCTAAGCTTGACACAAATTAGCTCATTCAAACCCAACAGTAACCCTATGTAGCAGTTAGAAAACTCAGGCCCTCAGCAGAGGGCTTTAAGCAAAGTCTAAACATACCAGCCCCCATGCCCATGACAGGGGCTGAAAGCGTTCTGAATATTATCATTTGATCCCCTGCCCAGATAAAGCATACCCCTGTCATGTTACCAAGTTACAGGTGCCCCACTCCCTCTTCGGTCACACAGTATAGGTCGCATATTAACTAAGTCGGCTTCCTCACCATTCAACACCTCCTCTTCCCCTGGAAACCTTTAAAGGTAGACATCCTGCTTTGTCTGATAGGACTGCAGCTTCTTAGCCCCTGCAGTACTGGCTAGATGTTAATAATTCCCCTGCCTAAAGAACTTTCAATTCAGTGGGCTCTCTGCTCCCACCCACCCTCTGTGTCTCTCCCCTTCTTTCTTTCCCTAACACCTAACTGTAGGGACTGTGCTCTCCATTTTACAGAGGATAAAGCTGCTACACAGAATAGCCTGTCCACATCAGACAACAGTAAACAGTAGAGCCAAGATTAAAACTCAAATCTGGGATCCTTCCCCATTACAAAGACTCAACAACAGATGCTGGTCCCGTCTACTCTTCGGGATAAACCCCAGCAGCAAACAAGTCAGCAAGACAGGGCAGGAGAAAGGAAGGAGAGCAAGAAGCAGGGAGGTAGAGAAACAGCAAAGGAAGGGACTCATTGTCAAATGTTTGGCAGGCATGTCACATGTAATCCCCAACTCAGGAAACTTGAGACAGAAGAAAAAAAAAGAATTCTGACCACAGTAATACATATTAAAAAGTGCTCAATCAGCAGAGATTTCTGTCAGTTCTGCTGCAAGTCTTACAGCAAGATGGCAGCTCATCATTGTCTCTTAAGGATAAAAAAAATTGAAACTGCTTCCGGTTTTAGCTTATTTTATTGTTGAGAGAGGGCATGGGGATACTTTTGTTTGAGAAGGGTCTAGCTATGTAGCCCAGGGTGGCTTTGAACTGTTTATGTGGCCCACAGTGGCTTCAAGCTTGCAGTGCTAGCTTACCACCATACCTAGCTGCTTCAATTTTGGAAACTAAATTGACAGAATATAAATGGGCAAGCATCTTATCAATTTGTTAGCTCCATTTTCCAGTACAAATGGGAGAAATACTAAAGAAAAATAATCCCCTATCCAGTAAAAAGCAATGTCAATATCTATCAACTGAAGGGCTCACCAAGGCTGAGACCTCCAGCCCCCCAAAGGCAGCTCTTTTCTGGTATCAAAAAAAGTCCACCATTAGTAAAAATGCAGCCATGCACCAACTCTGGACTGGGGAGTCAGCTGTCATCCTGCAGCTTTCTCTCAAGTGACAGGATCATCTACCCCCATGTTTCATGTCATTACGGTGAAGTTTAGGTTTCTCTGGCACAACTGCCATCCTTCCTGGTCATGGAGCTCTACACTGACTTTACAGGAACGTGTTTGAAACACAAGGTTAGGGGAAGCTGGGGTGGTGGAGCACTCCTTTAATTCTAGCACTTAGGAAGACAGAGGCAAGTGGATCTCCGTGAGGCCAAGGCCAGCCTGGTCTACATGCTGAATTCCGAACAACCAGGGCTAGGTAGAGATACTGTCTTGAAAAAGAAAGAAAAAAAAATCAGATCAAATAAAAAAAAACTCAGAGGCAAAATTTTTCCAGGTAAGGGGTCTTGGAAAAGAAAACACTCAATCTCCACCTACTAAAACATCCTTCCCACTGCTGGGCTCACAATCATCCACATGGCAGCAGAGCACAACACTAGTGTGTGAGTTCACCAAACCCACTTCTCTAATTCAACTCTCCTCGTCTACAAGAGTCAGGGTGACGATGACAGAAGCCATGACACTTCCGACTTAAGAGTTGGACTGTGTGGCTCTGCCATCTACTGTTAAAACTTCAAGTTTAATCTCGTATTCCAGGTTTCTCATAAAATGAGGAGCATCAATTACATGGGGTTTCCTTATTATTCCTTATGGATGAGACAGGCAGTTTCTGAAAGCTCCTGGCTTACAGTAAACATGCCATAAAACTAAGTTCTGTTTATTATTTCTTAGCTGTGAAGATGGGGCTGGCCTACATGACACAGTGTTCTTACAGCCTTTTGTGTGATGCCTTCTACAACATGAAAAGGTCCAAATGCTGGCAACTACAACGGTTATTATCTGACATCTTCCCCCTTCAAAGTCTTGTGTAGCCTTCTAGAGCCTTCCTGAAGCTGAATGCCTCCCAACATTCAGAGACAAACATTTTCCTCAGATTTCTCTAAAAGATGCAGACTCCTTATGGCTTTAGAAGAGAAGACATGTTTCCCAGTCATCACCCAGCTCATCTCAAGACCCTACAGTTTGTCACCCTCTTAAAAGGTAGAACCTCCTGAGCTCCATCTCTAGCAACACAACAGACAGGCAGACCACACACACACACCCTCCCTCCCTCCACACATCAGTTAGCCCGCTATAATGGAAAAAGAAGTCAGTGCCATTAGACATAATGACACACACCTATAGCCCTAATGCTTAAGAGGCTGAAACAAGAGGAGTGGCAGAATTTGAGGCCAGTCTGGGCTTTCCAGAAAATACCAACCCAGACAGCAAGATCATATCTCGAAAGGAAAAAGGAGAAAATCAATGAAACTCTGAAAGTACCAACTCCCATGGTGGAGATAAGTCTGTGAACGGGGCACTGCTTGTTAATATAATCCAAGTTTGTACTAGCATTTTAAACAGCTCCATCACTGCAGAAAAATGGTAAACTTTTATGAGGTAAAATACCAACAACATTTTCTGGTTTTGTTTTGGTTTTTTTTTTTAACATACTGCTACTAAAACCTGATATCTGCCTTTCTGCTTAGACCCACATCATTAATCTAAATGGAAACCTTGTCTCCCCAGTGCTGGTTCCTGCCCTGAGCAGAACTGCATAAATCAGCTATATTTGTCCACTGACCTATGATTAACCACAGGACACAAGAGTCCTCAGATAGCTTAAGAGCTATCTGGTATGCTGGACATTTGTCTTCCTCTCCCTTGTGCAACAGAGGCCCAATTTTAGCCAATCATCCATTTCTTTCTTTTTTATTGTGGGGGGGAGTGTTTAAGACAGGGTTTCTCTGTGTAGCCCTGGCTGTACTGGAGCTCACTCTGTAGACCAGGCTGGCCTCAAACTCACAAGAGATCCGCCTGCCCCTGCCTCCCAAGTGCTGGGATTAAAGGCATGCGCCACCACTGCTCCATGCCAATCACCCATTTCTCCTGCAGGTGATAAGAAGCATGACCGACACAAGGCCAATGACAGAATAGTGCTGCATTCCAATTACACTATATCCAGGTTAACACGCTAGCAATGTACTCAAATTAGAATGCATAGTTAATTACTAGGCTGAGTGATGCTTAACATTGGGGCTCTTTGTATAATTTTCTGTTTTATACATTATTGAAAAGGAACGTAGTAAAAGATTAAAAATACACAAATAAAAGGACTGAGGATATAGTTTGGGGAAATGCTTGCCTAGAACTGCATGAGGTCCTGGCTTCAATACCTAGTATCATAGTAGAAAGTTAAGTCTCAGAAGAAAAAGAAAGATGCCTTTCTAGAAGCAGGACTGAATTACAGAAAAGAATTGGGTTAGAAAAATTACTTTTAAATTTTAGCTTTTGGGACTTTTGATATCTGCACACATTAGCTTTCATAAAGCATAAATAAAAAGATAGTTCTAGCCTGGGAGATGGCTCAATAGGTGAAGGTACTACCACCAAACTTAACAATCTAAGTTTGATACATGGATCCAAATAGGCAGAGAACACACACACACACACACACACACACACACACACACACACACACACACA
>LOJH01000907.1:0-15712 GCA_001685095.1 Ellobius talpinus | reverse complement strand
ACACACACACACACACACACACACACACACACACACACACACACACACTCCAAATAGTTTTAAAAAAGGAAAAAGAGAAGCCAAAGTTCTTAGAAAATCTGGGGTCTGGAGAGACAGTTCGCTGACAGCACCTGCCACACAAGCCTGAGGACCAGAGTCTGGGTCCAAGCACCCACCACCCACACAGTACAAGAGAACCAACTCCTATAAGCTATCTTGTCTTTTACACAAGCACACCTAGACACACTAGACAAATTAATACATGTGAAAACCAAACACTCACCCTGGAGACTGCGGAGTGTTAGTGAGGACGTCACCTTGTGAATAAGCACTTTCAACACAGGACCCAACCATTCCCTTCACAGTTAAGTCATGGAACTCAAGCACTTTCAATACAGGTACCCAACATTCCCTTCACAGTTACGTTATGGAACTTACTTGGTAAGTGACTGAGCTTTATGCTGCAGGAAGGTATCCCTGTGTATCTTAATGGCTTGAAGACTTTTTCTGTCTAGAAGTTTGACAGCTGCTGGCATTTTATGAATCAGAAA
Source organism: Ellobius talpinus (assembly GCA_001685095.1). Taxonomy (NCBI): domain Eukaryota; kingdom Metazoa; phylum Chordata; class Mammalia; order Rodentia; family Cricetidae; genus Ellobius; species Ellobius talpinus. The sequence goes on along the minus strand of LOJH01000907.1, from coordinate 15,161 downwards.
ATTATCAGGAAACCAAATAATATTGGCAGTTAAAGTGATGGCTGGCACCTGAAATGGAGGTAAAAGGGAAAAATTCTAGAATGCAGGCCCAACAATACTGAGCTGAGTAGTGTTACAATCCACGGTGAAGGAGATTCGAGACAAAATAACTACCAAGTATCTTTCCCCCAAGGGTCCTGTTGTAGAAAGAATGAAAGCATATCTACAGCTGATGGTGAGACAACTTTATTCTGACTAAATATTAACACACAGATTTCACAATAATTAGTAATATATAAGAAGCAAAATGAAATTCAAATTTTATGATTTTAATCTATTGCCAGGGCATATTAATAAAATATGAAGAAACAACCTTAAAGACAGTTACAACAACCTTAAGGGCCTCCTGGTCTGATATTTGATAGTACTACAAAGTTTCAATTATGAAACCAAGTCATATCATGGAAATAGCAAAGACGAAAATAAACAATGTAACATATTTCTACTTTACTAGTTAGGAAGGAGGGGCAAGAGATGTCAGAGGAAGAGGGAGGCTTCACCATGTAGAGAGCACTAACAGGATGCTAGGACCAGGGTGTGGGTACACTCCTGTAAGGACAACACACAGGAGGCTGAGGCAGAAGGATTGCTGAGACTGAGGCCAGCCTGCACTACATAGCAAGACCTCGTCTCAGAAATAAAGCAAACCAGTTAATGTGCACACACACACACACCACATTCATGAAATGCAGTTATTTTCATTTACCATACTGCTCATTTCAAGAATGTGTGTACTCTCTATAACCCTATGATTGGTTTTATTTCTGCATGTATGTGTGGTCTGCATGTATGCCTTTTCATGTGTGAGCACATGTGTATATTGAAGCCCATGTGATACTAGGGGTCTCTCCCCATTGCTATCCACCTTAGTCATCCAGAGTTCTAGGACACATGTTAGTCAGTATTATCACTAGCTTGCGAGACACCGTCTCTGCCTTCCCATGTGCACTGAAAGGGCCTGCCATGCTCACATGACACTTCCATGAATTCTGGGAACCTCAACTCCAATCGTCACAATGTACTACAAGCACTAATCCATGATGACAGCTCCCCAGCTCTATTATTTTAACACAGTTTTATATTTCATAAAAGGTAAGATTCTTTTTTCAATATCTTTTTATTAGCAATTTTATTAGATATCTAGCTTTACCTAAGTTTACATCACAAATTGAAAATAAAAAGTTTCAAGTTCTTACCTTCTTACAAATGTCCAATAAAGACTTATAAAACTTTTTATCAACAGTTCGAAAAATTTGAAAATGCAGTACAAAGAGCCCACAAATTCCAACATACTTGTCTCTCTGGTCAATTTCAGAAGGCTCACCTTATAAAGGGACAACAGAAAAACAGAACCAACTATAGGTAAATTGTGCTTTTAAGGACAAGTAAACTTGATAAACACAAACTCAAAATTTACATTACCAAGTTTGGCTTCCACGTTTGCAAAAATTGAGCGAATGCTATGTGCAAATTCTTCCGCAAAAATGCTGTTTTTCGACACAGATATTCCTCCATTGAGGGAATCAAATTGCTGTTCAATACAAGCCTAGACAGGAAACATTTGGAGAGAAATTCAGTCTCTCGGTAACAAACGAGCAAACACCTAGGTAAGATGAATCACTCGGTACTCACTTTAACTACATTGGGTCTCATGCTCTTTAATATTTAAATCCTTTAACAAGGTATGTGTATATACTGACAGTGAGCACCATCACGAGACACTCAAACCCCAACTGAAGAGATCCGAGTGAAGCAGAGATGAATGGAAGGGATCACTGCTGATGTACTGCAAAGTGGTGGGGTTTCTGTTTGTTGGTTTGAGAAAGGGTCTATGTAGCCCTGGCTGTCCTAGAACCCGTTATGTAGGCCAGGCTGGCCTCGAACTCAAGGATCTGTCTGTGTCTGCCTCCCAAATGCTGGGATTAACAGTGTATTCCACCACACCCAGCAGAAAGCATTTTGTAAAGTTTGCAGGTATAAGTGTTATGCTTACACGTCTCTGCACTACAAGCATGAACTACCTATGGAGGCCAGAAGAGGGTGTCAGATACCCTGCAACTGGAGTTACTGATGGTTGTGAGCCACCACATGGGTGCTGGGAATCAAGCCCAAGTCCTCTTCAAGCCAGTACTGCTGAGTCAGCTCTCCAGCTGCTACATCTTTTTGTAAAGACCACCCTTTAGGAGCTTCTGTTCATTTATTTATTACAATTCCTTTTTTAGCATTTCTCCTCTCCTCCTGCTTTGGAGGAGCCCAAGTTGTCCTCAGATTTATGATAATCCTGCTTGAACTTCCCAAGTGCTAGGAGATAATGGGCATGAGCCACAATACCCAGCTCCTAGCATACTCTGTGTAGAAATGGAGCCAGAGGGGGAAAAAACATCTAAGAGACTGATAAACCCATTTTAAAAACCAAGAGCTGGGGTCCATCTGTTAAAACTGTAATAATGTACAACTAAACATAACTCTGAAGCAGACAGAATAGAAGGAAGTATCATCTCTGGCAGGACACCACCCATGGGTGCGGCTAAGGTCCTTCTGGAAGGCAGACAACATGCTGCTTCTGTACTGTCCACACAGGGAGAAACTAAAAAGCGATGTTTCTAACTAATGTTAGCTGGTTTCCATTTAGAAGACACGCATTTGTGCACATGTACTGAGTGTAGAGGAATTAACTAAGCTTTTATTTGGCTTTGCTATGGGTTTTGATTTGTTCTTTGTAGATTTGGGGATTAAATGCAGGACCCTGAGCATGCCAAAGTGAGCGCCCCACCACTCAACTGCATCTCCATCCCTTCAAATTTTTTAATCTTGAAAAACCCAATCTAGAAAGTAGTAACAAACATAATATTTAGTGCAAATAATTATGTCTTAGATTTTAAAAACCTTAGATTGTTGTCTTTATTTTTGAAATGGGATCTCATTATGTATCTCAAAATGACCTAGAATTCACTTTGTACCTCAGGCTAGCCTTGAAGTCTTGGACAGTTTCCTGTGTGCTGGGATTATAAAGGTATATCACCATGCCTGATTCAATTTTATATTTTTGCATAGTTTAATTTTAAAACCCTCATTATAAGGAACTTTTTTATTTTGTTTACTATTAGATACTGAGTTGTACTTTAATATACTAATAATTTTTGTATAAGTCAAAGCACTTTCTAAAGAAAAGAAATGTCAGTCAGGCAGTGGTGGTACACTCTAATCCCAGCACTCAGGAGGCAGAGGCAGGTGGATCTCTGTGAGTTCAAGGCCAGCCTGGTCTACAGCGTGAGTTCCAGGACAGCCAGGAACACAGAGAAACCCTGTCTCAAAAACCAAAAAAAGAAGAAAAAGAAAAAAAGAAAAAGAAATTCAAAAGTATTCTACAAAAGTGTCCAATGTAATTTGGAGCTGTACCAACCTCCACTCACCTGGAATATCACCCCATCAAGTAACTGCCCTTCGAGCTTCAGCAACAACTTTTCAAATGGCTTTAATTTTTCTTCCTGAATCCCAAATTTCGAAGGGTTGTGATGGACAGACTTCAGTAACCTTGTAGATTTAAAGAAAGAGCTTACATCTATCTAATAAATTCTTAAAAGCTAAAAATATTCCAGGATTCCAGGAAATAAAATTTTGTATTTACTATTCTTCCTTGGCTCTCCACGTTGGAAAACATGGATGGAGCAATGTTAATAAAATTCTTACACTTTTTATCACCTTATATTCAGCTGTCTATTGCTCTGTATTAACCAAATATTCAGTGACAACTTGTAAACTAAATAAAAACTTAAGAGTGTTCCAGGGTATGTAATAAAATGAAATGAAATGCAAGGCAGAAAGTTTCACTTACACAGAACCCCAAGGGGAACCTGTAAGCTTCTGCAGCACTGAGCATGCTCACACACATCTCTCTCACAAACGCCCATCTAACAGCGGGGCTGACTGCCTTCATGAAACTACTGGACACCACAGGGCTGGAGAAACAGTTCAGTGACTGAAGAGGGGAGCTGCTCTTGCAGAGGAAACCCAAGCCCAGTTTCCAGCGCTCACATCAGGTGGCTCACAACATGGGACTCTGGCTCCAGGGAATCCAGCTCCCTCTTCTGGCCTCTCTAGGCATTGACCCATGTGTGGACACACATGGAGACAGGCAGACATAAACATATACACACAAATAAAAATAAATATTGGACATGAATTCCTTTTCATTAGAGATGCCTAGGTCTTGTAAAGAATCTGAATAATTTGAAACTGTTTAGTTTTACTAAACTAACACATCAACTGTACAAACTGTAAGTATTTCAGGCGGCATACCTTTTGTACATGGTCCAGTGGTCTTTCAGTGTGACATGATTGTCAACAATTTCATCCAGGGTAAGTAAAACTGTTAGCAGTTCTCCCAAGTGCTCATACATAGTCTGTCAAAAAACCTTTAATGATTATCATTCAGTCACTAGTTAGAAGTCTCATGTGAACTTTTAAAGAAAAACACATGTGGGTTCATTATTAAATTAGTGAAAGGAGGTACCAATTGGCTTATTAACTACAGTTCTGAGCTTCAAATGGTACTAGCCTAAATAGAGTATATTTTACCTAATATTTCTTCCTTAATTGTGACGCTGCAGATTTGTTCACTGGCAACAGAAAATCTGCATGGAACACTACCGGGAAAAACTAAAAGAGCCAGTGCAGAGTAAGAGATGCCTTGACAACCGCATAGATGGAGGGAAGACAAGAACAGGGGTGGAGATGCTAGCATTGTTACGCTTCTTAATTACACAAATTCCAAAATAAAATAGAAAAATTAACTTTTACCTGAAAATGAACTCCAGTTGTCTCTATAATTTTGGGTCCTATCCTATAATAAAATACCAAAGTTTAAAAAAAAAACCTTATGGTTACAGTTCATTCTAAATTCAAGAAACCAATACAGGAGCAGAAAACTCTGAATTGTCTGGGCTACCCCTGCTATGTGCCACTCACAGGTAAAGACCTGACAACTGACAATGACCTGAGTTTCTTAACCTTAAAGGATGAGCCTTGGCATAGAAGTAGAGGAAACACACTGATGAATTAGCCGTCTCTCAGTTAGCAACTATAATCTGTTCACTCTACCAAAACTGGCACCTGGAGAGTCCTAAGAACAAACCAAACTCCTGCAGTTCTCACTCCTGCTAAGAAGCAATGCACCACATGTCTAGGGTTACACCACTTCCTGGTGAACTTAATCAATATAGTTCTTACATATCAAACTACATATGAAGTATTCCAGAATACAGTACGCACATTTAAAGTTGAACGAAATCTTTAAATATTATCTTTCTATAGCAGGAATGAGGAAAAGAGTCCCCAGGATTCCACCCCAGGTAGTGGGGGGAGTGTGGAGGTCTGGGGCTACCACTCCTTTGCACTGAGTGGGGGAGGGGACTGCCACTCCTTTGCTTCTGGTATAAAGATCACTTTGGTGAAGAGCCAGAATACATAGACAGCAAACTGACCAGAGTCCACGAGAGTGAGGTGATCAATGTCCTCTACCCCTTCAGCACGGTACAGGAAGAACAACAAATGGACTGATGACCACAAAGATCAGTATCAAAGCCGCCATGAGATCATGGCAATGCCACCTCTGGATCCTGGCTCTCATTAAAGTATGAGTCACATCTCTCAACAGCCGTACAACAGATGTAGAAAGAATCACAAAGAACCGAGCAAAGGTTGGATGTGATTTATGGTGATAAGAACAGCAAGGGCACTATGGAAATTTGATCAGTTCTTAATTTAGGGTACATCTGGAAGATCATTAGAATTTTAAGTTCTTTTTCAGTGTAGATTGCCTACACTCGCTCCATCCCCAAGACTATGTAGTTTAAGAAAAGTCATATGACCAATAAATGTACGCAGGAAAAAAAAATAAAATACTGTGTGTGAACTAATTCTGTATCAGCTTTTTTCTATTGTGAAACATCTTTAAAATTTTTCGGCCAACATTCTCACACCAACAGAAATCAAGTTCATGAACTTGGTGAAAATCACAGCTCATCAGCTATAAACACACACACATCAAGCAGTATCTAAACATCCTAAGTGTACATACTGAGTAAAAATGAATAAAAAGCTATTTCAAATAATTACTTTTCTAAGAAGTACTCCCTGCTACTTCATGAAAGTCAAAACAATGCTAAAGTTCATTACTTGTTGCTGATGTAGAGGGCAGCCAGCTGATGGATGACATTCACCACCACTTCATAGCATCTCGTGACAAAACAGGACAGCTCCTGAAAGAACAAGGTGAGTATACATTACAGGGTCGCTTCATGAACGTCACGACATTTGGGGCTGAACGTTCTAACACAACCCAGTTTCCGGTAGAACCCCCAGTTACCCAGCAGCCAGACATAAGAAGCCCTCAAGCAACCAACACTTCTCTCAGCTCCTGCACAGCGGGTCATTCCTATCTCTGCTGCCCCTGCACTTCACTCTCTCAGTTTGAGTCTCTGCTTCAGTTACTCCTGCAGCTCCTAGATGACAGGGACAGCCCACCCCTGCCCTGTAAAGGAATGACAATGGCTTCCAGAAGTGTGACCAAGACAGAGAGCAAGGTCCACTAGTCACTAAGTCACTTCATGTGCTATCTTTAGTCACATATATGTACCTTGGCACACACCAAGCGCAATATCACTTACCCCAAAGATGTTTATCAATAAACATTAATTCACTCCGCTGTGTCCAGACCTGAAAATTTGTTTATAGCAGCTCTCAACTTTTAACCTTATAGAGCCAATTTCAATCTAAAACACCTAAAACCTTATTAAATCTTCACCTATTCTAAACTATAAGTCCTGAGCAAGAGTTTTCATTGCTTTTATGTGCTGGTTTCCTCCAGCACCAAGAGCAGCTTCATGCATGCACGTGCACAAACACATGCACACACACACATATACACACACATACGCACACACGCACGCACACAGCACACACGCGCATACACACACACACATACATGCACACATGCATGCGCACACACACACAGCCCACTGAACACCTCAGATGAACTCTGGGACAGTAAACTTTTTACACAGCTTTTAGTGACACCTAAACAGAATCTGAAGTCTTTCAAAGTAAAAATAATGTGTGTAATTTTTTTTAAACAGCTTTTTGCTACATAGGCCAGACTAGCCTTCAACTTATGATCCCAGCTCAGCCTTCTCAGTGCTTGGAGTCCTAGGATACAGGCATTATCAATGTGCTAAGTAAGAGATTTTAATTTCAAACAGCACATTTTACATGTTATTAAACTTCTGAAGGTTAAAGGATAGCAGGAAAATAAAAAATACAAAGCACAGCAAAAAGACAGAAGTGCAGATAGATTCTGTAAGACAGAAATAGATGGAGTCAATTAAGACTGTCAGACAGTATAAAAAAAGCAAAACCGGAATCCATCCATTTGCTGCTTTCCCTCCAATACTGAGAAGCACTGCTAGCTCACTTGGATGTTTCACAGACACTAGAGTGCTCCTGGACAATCAGTACGCTGGAGTGCAGTTAAACAAGGCTCCTGCATGATCGCGCCTCTGTGTTAACTCTCCTGCTGAGTGTGTGTGCGCCTGTGTACAGGTATCCACATGGAGGCCAGAGGCATTGGATACCTAGTGAAGAAGTTACACGTAGCTGTGAGCCCCCGATACTAGTCTAAGGAACTGAACTGGGGTTCTCTGGAAAATAGTACATGTTGTTAATCAGTGAACCAAAATGAGCTCTCCAGCACACAATTTTTTTTTAAATTTTTATCTTACTTTCTTTGTGTATGGTCATGTCTACATGTATGTCTGTGCCAGAAGAAGGTATTGGGTCCCTCCAAACTAGAGTTATAAACAGCTGTAAGCTACCATGTGAGCAGGTGCTGGGACCTGGGAATCAAACCTCAGAATTTGCAGGGAAGAGCAGCCAGTGCTCTTCATGGCTGAGCCATCTCTCCAGTCCCCCCCACCAAATTTTTAAAGTTAAAAAAAGATTATTCATAAATGAAACTATACAAATCAAATTATACAAATTATATAAAGATAATCTATCAAAACAATTTTAAACAACTGTTCACATCTCTTGATACCTTATTCTCCAAAAATCCCTTAGAAACAGTTCAGGAGTCACGATCGCCTACACTATAACCCCACAGTAAGTAACTGCTTCATTCTCTGAGTGCACAAGTCCTTGGCATTGAATGTTTCACAACTTTTCAATCATGTGTAATTTTTATGCAAAATTACAAAGACTCAGCCAGACATAGTGAGGCACACCTTTAATCTCAGAATGTGAAATGGCTGAGGCAGTGACCCTCTTATAAGTCTGAGGCCAGCGTAGTCTACACAGTGAGCTCCAGAACAGTCAAGGCTACCTAGTAAGACCCTATCTTGAATAAATAAATGGCTCAAGAGAAAAGTTTAAAAAAAATCAGCTACCTTAAAAAAAAATAGTTACCTGTAAGAATGAAATGAATCTCCCCATTTGAATTTGGCAGTCACCTTCCACCATACTGGAGTCTGTAGCTTTAAAAAGCAGCATGAATTTTATTTCGCTTTTTATTTAAATCCAGCAACAATGACAAACAATTCTTTCACTAGTGCACAGTACCGAAAACACTGGACTTTTAACATTGAAGGGGAAAATGGCACAGTCATAAACTATATACAAGTTCAAGCAGCCATGCCAGACTGCCACACGAACCCCCACACTGGTCCCGTCACAAGACTGTGCTGACACACTACATGCTGGCTCTAGAGGGTCTGCTGCCACTATTCCACTTCTCACTTGTTAACCAATCCATGCACCGAGACAACTCTATGTCAGGGGCTGGAGGGCGGCTCAGCAGCTCAGAGCACTTGCTGCTCCTCCAGAGGACCACAGTTTGTGTTCCCAGCACCCACACAGGGAGGCCCCTATGGGCACCCACATACACAAAATAAATCTAAATTTTGAATGTTTTTTTTCTAATCTGCTAGCTTTTGGCTAGCTTCAGTTTCATAAAAGGTAGCAACAAATGCAATTCTAAAATTTGAACTTACCTCCTTCACCATAAAACAAAAGGCCATTGTAAAACTTAGTTTCTGCCTGTTTAAAAGAAAATGAAAATAATTTAAGAGGTTGCTTTCAAACCCTAAGCTCTCTTAATGCTCTAATGACACACGACACAGCTTACACATGAACCTCAGCCTCTGCTCTCAGGTGATCAACTTCTCCTTACAAGGACGAAGATAACCACTGACCCCTAAGCTGAGCTTGGTCCTGCAGCCCGACCACACTCAAGATCACTCATCTCCCCACCAGTTCAGTCGTAGTCACAGAACATGAAAAAGGGGAGGGAAAAATAACGAAGTTCACCAATGTCTACAATGTCTCCAAATCCAAATCCATATAAAAAGCTTAAACTTAAAAGGAAAAGCAACAACAAAAAGCTGGGAGTGGTGGCACACATTCGGGAGGCAGAGGCAGGCGGATCTCAGTGAGTTCCAGGTCAGCCTGGTCTACAGAGCAAGTTCCAGGACAGCCAGGGATGTTACACAGAGAAACTAAAAACGGGGTGAGGGAGTGAGGGGGGTACCTCTGGACAGGCAGCACACACACCACATATACTACTCTGGAGGCAGGCAGGCCTAGATTCAAATTGTTGCTATTAGCGATACACACTGTAAGCCCCAATTTCTCAACCTGTTCCTCATCTGCCACTGTCCTCACCCTACACATAACAAAGTAACCACGCGATGAGTGCCAGATTATTCTAAGTGCTCCTTCTTTTCAGGACTGCTATTATTTTAAGTGGGTCAGTATTTATTGCACACTGCACAAACATAAGCAGCCTAAGTCTGCTTTTAAATGATCTTAAAGAAGAGAAACAATTACCTCATACTTTAATTTCTTGATCTCACAACAAAGTGCAGCATACACAGTGATGACTTTGTTTAGGACCTGGTTTCAAAAATACAGAAAAAGTGAGTGGTAAGCAATGAGAGCGTTTTCTGAATGCGTTTTAGGTTAGTATAATTACCTTGTTCTCAGTCTTTATGAGTTCCAAAAGGGAGGATTGCTCATACGGTAGAAGCTACGGAAACAAAGGGAAAGAACATTTTTTAATTTGAAGGAAAGAAAAAAAAACACTGAAATTCTAAATATATAAAATGAGATTAAATGGATTACAGTTAAACTTGCATTAGGCCCTAGTCAGTCAGCATTAGCATCAACTCAACTACTATGTTTAAGATAATCTCAACAAAGGAAGCAAAGTACAATCACTTGAGGAGAAACAGCCTGCACACAACAAGGCACCCGAACAGCTCCAGCTGTGCTCAGACAGAAAGTGGCTGAGGGTGGGAGGACACTAAAAAAGACTAACAGTGAGCTCTGTCCTTTCGAAAACTGTTATGCAAGCATACACTTAATAAGATGTCGTAACTAAACCGACCAAACTTAAGTCATTACAAAACACAATGCTCAAAAAAAAAATACAGTCTGGGCACTTTTATCATCTAATGCAGCTTCATTTCTGCCTGGCTCTAAAGCTTTCCTGATTAAAACTCGTAACTAAAACGAATTTTCTATTAAGTGAAAACTGGACCTTTCTTTTAGTTACATAGTAACAATAAAGTACATATGTAAATTAAAAATAACTTCTCTCATTTAGTTTGCAATTTCTATTTATAGAGATCTTATCAGAATCTATGACTCTTGCAGAGCAGGTACATAAAATAATTTCCCAATAAAGGGACTAAAGAAAGGTCCCGGGGGGCTGTACAAGAGGGTAAATATGGGAAGAGATTGTGAAGTCTCTGCTGACAGAGGACTAAAGCTGACGATTTCATTCTTTCACAAAGCCGTGAGGCGTCACCCCACACCCACTAGGGTAGCCGTGATTTTAAAGACAGACAATAACAAGCTTTGGCAACAATGTAGAGAAACTGAAAACCCCATATATTACTGATAGGGATGGAAAACAGTGTGGCCGCATCAGGAAAAAGATGAGAAGGGGTTAGCAAAATGGCTCACCAGGTAAAGGCACCTGTTACCAAGCCAGGTGATCTAAGTTCAGTGCCTAGAACCCGTATGGAAAAAAAGAACCGGCTCCTACAGGTTGTACCCTCTCCACACACACCATGGCACAGCACATGCACACAAACACACACAAATATGTGCACAATAAAATCCTCAGAAAGCTAAGCATAGCTACCAAATGACTCAGTAATTCTACTTCTAGTATTATATGCACGACATGAAAACGTGTGTACATAAAAACGTAAGACACATAAGTAGCATTATTTCCAACAGCCAAAAGTGGAAAACCTAAATGTCTATCTACTAAAGAATGCATAGCTATGTGGCACAAGGGTTCCATATAATGGAACACACATCAATTTAAAAAATATTTATGTATTAACACTGGCTACACCACAGATGACAATGCCAGGCACAAATGCTCAATACGCTGATCTCATTCATGTGAAATATCTACAAAGACAAACCCAGAGAGACATGCAGTGAACTGATTGGTGGCCTATGCCAGCGGATGCTTGTGTGTGCACAGGGATGGGGGGCGAGGGGCGGGGGCGGGGTGTCTTAACAGGTACAGGATTTCCTTCTCAGGTGGTGAAAATGTTCTAAGATTGATGATGGCAATGGACAATGAAATATGCAAACATACCGTCTTAAAACCACTGAACTGTACAACCTAACGGGGTAAACTACAGCCAAGCACTATGTATGTCTCACGCCTGACTCTAGCACTCAAGAAGCTGAAGGACTCTGTGAGTTTGAGGCCAGCTGGGCCACACAGAGTCCCTGGTTAGCCAGGACAGTGAAACCATGTCCCGAAACACACAAAGATGATGAACTGTATTATCTATGAGCTATATCTGAAAAGAAGCTAATGCATGATTTAGGGCAGTGGGTGGCAGAGGAGTGCTCAGCATAAGTTATCTACCACATAACTGGTGACAGACCTCTGCCCTGAAGTACCTTAAAGAAGGTATCTAAGAGTGTCTTATTTACATACAGGACTGGGGAGATGGCTCAGAGGTTAAGAGCACTGACTGCTCTTCAGGAGGACCCAGGTTCAGTTCCCAGCACTCACATGGCAGCTCACAACTGTCTGTAATTCCAACTGCCAAGGATCCAACACCCTCGCACAGATACACATGAAGACACAACACAATGGACATAAAATAAGTAGTTGTTTTTAAAAAGGCATTCCCACATTAATATCCCCAATTTCATTCCTTTTGGGAAATGAAAGCAATGTTTTCTATCTTCGTTAGAATATGAGGTGGATGAGCTCTGTGCTCAGCAAAATTCAATGAAAAATCCTTAAAAAAATCTGTACATTTGACTATGTGTAAAATAACTACAATGAAAGAAACAAAGCCAGTGTGTTCATCTAGCCCTTTGTTGAAGATCAAAATTTTTAATGAAATGAATTCAGACCTTTAATGCTATAGGATCAAGATTGAAATCCCAAACATCTCCAATCAAATCATCCAGTGCGTCCTCAATTCTTCTCAACTGAGATGTATATTCCTCAAGGAATTTCCCGTAGTTCTTAAGCTGGACTTCAGCATGAATTTCTAAATTTTAAAACAGAAAGTTACAATTACAACTAATGAATGGCAGAACACTAGCTTCAAGAAATCTCAATAACAGAGCAAAACACGGTCAATGACTACCTTGGAGTGCCTCACTTCATGGAAATAGGTTCCAAAGTTAAAGAGTCATTCGGCTTTGAATTCTCTCCAAATATGTGAAAGTACTTAAAACCTGCAGCCCCTTACCCTAGGATCTGGGGCTACCAACCAGCCCGAGTCATGCCTCAGACAACCCAGGGTCCAGAAGCTATCCTATGTTTTTTGGTCACACACAACTCTGCTGCAAAGGTTATCAGCTACCTGACAGGAAGCAGGTACAAAATTCTGTGTTGTTATAGAGCAAATTGTAAAAAGGTTGGTTAATTTTAAACATAGTAAAATGTTTAAGAATACAATCAAATCTATTTTACATGTAGGTTTTAGACCTGCTACACTGTATTATTATTTCTATAATTCCCAACTTACCAAAATGCCTCACTTGTTCAATTTTTTAGTTATTATAATCAACATGTATAAGCCAGATAAAACATACTGGCTGAGGTAGGAGCTGGAGAGATGGCCCTATCCACTGAGAGCACTGGCTGCTCTTATTACTGGGGTTCAGAGGACTGCGGTTCAGTTCCCAGCACCCATGTGTAGATTCTGTAACTCTAGACCCAGGAGACCCAACACCAGCTTCTGGCCTCTGCAGGCACTGCACACACATGTTAGATAATAAGCCATAACAAAAAGGCAGCTGGGACCCACAAAATTTATATATTAGTACATGACCTTAGGCTTAAAGCCACTGAAATAAGTTGGATTTTTCAGAAGCCTATTCACCAAAATTAATAAACATTCCATCTTATACCTAAGAATTCATTACTGATTCCAAAAATTCAACTTAAATTCAGTTCTTTGTTGTCTTAAAAAGTTTTTTCCCCTTCAAATTTGAACTGTGGAGCCATTATGAAATAAAGTAAGTCCTGACTCACACTGTGGGAAATAAAGACACCTGTCCTCTATTTTGCTACTAAGGCCCTGAATCAGGGGCATCAATTCAGTTCACTTGGCTAATTTTGGAAAACAATTAGTCTAGATATGAATCAAAGTCCAAAACTAATGGAAACCAGGGAAAGAGAAATCTCTTACCTACAGCTTACAACTCCGTGTTAATGTCTTACTCTATTACATGGGAAACAGACCAAAGTATCACTTGACAAGCAAATGGGTTCTTAAAGACTGCACTAGAAAAACACACTCATAGATCAGCTGGTTAGACCAAGGTTAGAAACACCTGAAAACCTGCAGAAGCATTTAAGCTCTTTGCTGATATCTAACAGCTCTGAGCTCATAAAAGTTAAAGTGCACACCACACTTCCCTCCCAACGAACTGCATTTCTTGGTTTATTTTTCTTATTCCTTTTTAAGTTAGGATACAATGTTAAGGGCTTTATCATACCACATCCACACACACGTGTACACAGCTGTGCTTACATTGTGTCCTCACCCAAGCTCTCTCTCCCCTCCTTTCCCCAGTCCTGTTTTCCCCAACCCTCTAGGGTCTAAAACAATGCTCACACAGTATTATGTTTAACTAGCTGATCATTCTACTTCAAGCTGAAACAAATTCAAACCCTATATACCTTCATTCCAACTTCGGTCAGATGCAAAACAAACAAAAGAACACCTGACAAGGTGCAGTTCACTTTAAAACCGAAAATACAAAACCCAAAAGTGGTTATTATCCTTTCGCCCAGATCTTTATGCCGCATATAATTAAGAAATGTTTACTGAAATACTGCACGGCACAGGACCCTGACGAAGCTCGCCGGGATGTAAAGGCAAATAAATCCTCAGTATATATAAATCTGTACATGCTAAATCTCTAAAATAATCCGCAATTCAGCTGTAATTTTTTTTTGAAATGGCATTCCTACTTTGGGGAAAGATACACATTTTAAAAATTCTCAAACTACCCCAATTTCTCTTCTCTTACTCAGAAGATAAGAAACAAATCAATCTCAAGAGTATCTCTAATATAATTAGGTTGGCTTGTACATCTCACTGACACAAATTGCGAGGCTTTTAGGGTTGTATCTCTGATTTTAAAAATAAAACTGGACGACTCGATTTCATTAAGCAACTGCGAAGCAGATCTTGTAAAAATAATAATAAATTAAATTAAAAAAATGTCAGCTGCAATGACAATTACAGAAGTTTTTTTTTTTAACCATATAAAATCAATAAAAGGCCTAGAAGGGATAAGATGACATTCCCGTGATGACTGAAGTTTTGGTTTTGGCTTTTTTTTAATGCCAGGAAGTTATTTTTCCGCTATTTTCTATGGTTCTAGGAACGCGAACCCAAACTTCAATAAAGTTGATTTGAGCAGCAAAAAAGAAAAAGAAAACAGGAAACCGAAACGGGAACCCAGACTCTTCTAGAACCGAAGGCTCAGAGCATCTGGAGCCAGCACTGGGATGGGCATCCCGGGGAGGCTGGCCTGTCGTGGCGCGCCCCCAGGGAGCGAGC